>JAQJVL010007801.1:0-22248 GCA_035578905.1 Stictocephala bisonia
AACAAACAACAGTCCAAAGTTCAAGGTTGTGCTTCAACCGCTGTTTCTACACTACTCACAGCACAGCACCAAACCAAAGGATAGCCGTATTCTTATAAGATAGGTTTAAGGCAGATTTTCATTTTCTCTGCTAAACACGTCGTTAAAACAGGCCTTTAAAAGTTACACTATCGTTTCTTTAGTTTCATGATAATCTCATCTATAATATGTCTACTTATCACTTTAATTGACTCTAACATTTTAGACAAAGTTTAATTATCAAATTTATTTACATATGTACATTTAATATGTACATTACTGTTCTTAAGATGTTCATAGCAGTAATGTAATTTTATTGAACAACTGTTATGATAGAAAAAGGTAATCTAAACCAGTATTATTTATATAATATAACAGTTCTGGAGGCTAATAAAACAAAATTAATAAACTTATTTAGCAAAAACTTGATTTCTATTAAAACTATTGATAATACTGAGGAGACAGGAAGGAAATTTCAAAATCTATATAAAATGTAGTTTCAAATAATGGTTTTAATAAATAATAATAGTAGATTTCAACAATATTAACCAATATATTTTACAGTATGAAAAAGGGCTTAAGAGGGCTCTAAACCCCCGCGCTGAGAAGCGTAAAAACTGCTTTGCGCGGTCCAAGATACTGCCCTTATTTACTGTCGTAAAATTATAAATGAAACATCTATTTAAAGATAAAGACATTTTTGACTCAAATCGCTTTTTAGAATTTTCGAATTCTCCTTCATTTCGATTTTATAGGTTATTGAAGTTACCCAATATTCAAACTAGTGCCAAAATAAAACTAGAGCTGTTATCGAAATTTTAAAAAGCGATTTTAGTCAGAAATGTATCTGGTTTCAATTTAGTTTTGGTTTCAGATCGATATCTTTAAATCTGTATCCGCAATGTTGGACCGCGCAAATGCCTGCATGGTAATTTATTGCCAAAATATGCGGTGATTCGTGAGATCCAAGTGGCGAAACCTCGAACTTCTTAGTCGCGGATGGATTTTACTACTTCATTCATAAAAACCTTCCTTCATTTAATTTAACATCGATGGATGCAATGTAGGCCTACGACGACTGATATCAGTATTATTTTACAGACTAATTACTTAGAGTTAGTCTAATTACTTTTGAATGGCTTATTTAGTTTAAATTAAAATGTGCGTTCCCTTGTGGTTCCTGATATAATCTAACTACAAAGTAAAGCATAACATTTTTATTCCTAATGACAGTGCACAATATTTATTATGCCATGAAAAATACTGTAATAATCATCTATATACAACATTTTTATGAAATAAATCATTTAAACTACATTAACGAATGCGTACAGTAAAAATATTAATTCAATAATTCCGGCTTGACCAAAGCAATAAGTAATTTTATAATAAGTCACTGTCACTATTGGCTGTTGTTTTATTTTAAAAATATAAATACAGTAATGTTAAGTCGTAACTATTAATTTATTATAGTTCATTAATGTTGTGGTAGAAAAATTGCTAGGTCATTTATTTGTAATTTTATAAGAAGGTAACTTTGAAGCAAATATTTTACCTAAACGGTAACAAGGACAGAAAAATATGACAGCCGGGGGACGGGGCGGGGCGGAGCGGCAATCCTTTTGTGACGAAGTCATGGGGCGAGGTAGTGTTTAGGAACCTCGTACCACTCCCGATGTATTCCGTTGAACAGCCAATGAGAATACTTAGGACGGTAAAACTTGACATAAGTGATATTTAAACATTGTGCAATGCGAAGAGAATTAATAAAATACTAATTTAAAAAAGTTTTCTTAATTAGCATAGTATGTGTGGGTAGGTGAATTTAATACAATATTAATATAAACTGAACAAATATAACGGTGATCGATTAAGGTAAGCTTAAGTTTACCGAAATCGATCACCATAACATTCGTAGCCTACATATTGCACTTATTTTTTATCAATACAGTATAAGTATTATACTGTATGAAATTTGCATTTTTTTACTTGTGTATTGAAGTAAAATTGTTCAACTGTTATTATATTGCTGAAATGAGATGTTCTGATCGGTTTGGTTTTGCATTAATTTAATGCATGTTCAATTACTTGAGTATCCACTGACCTAATTTGGGAGCTCGTGATCAACTTGTGGCAGCCACACTGATCAACTTGGGTAGTCATCGTAATGGACTTGGCTAGCACTCGTGATCAACATTGCTAAAACTCATGGTCAGCTAGGGTAGTACCCGGGATCAACTTGGGCAGCCTCCGTAATGGGCTTGGCTAGCACTCGTGATCAACATGGCTAACACCAATGATCAACTCGTATAGTACCCGTAATAAACTTAGCCATCCACCGTCATAGACTTGGCTAGCACTCGTGGCTAGTCAATAATGAGTGGCTAGTAAAGTAGACCACAGGTGCTAACCAATGTAATCACTGGTGATTACACAAGTTCAGTTCACCAATGGTGCTACTCAAAGTAATCATGGGTGGATACCTAAATTGACCGTGTTATATCTTAGATTATTAGAGGTCCTACCTTCTAAGTTGACCACAGACTCTACTTAAGGTAATCACGGGTGTCTTCTCAAGTTGACCATGGGTCCTACGCAAAGTAATCACAGGTACTATCCGAGTTGACCATGGGTGCTACCCAAAATAATCACACTTGTTATCTTGTAGCACTGGTGCTACTCAAAGTCATGGCTGATAATACCCAAGTTGACTACAGATACTACCCAAGATAATTAGGCGTGGCTACTCAAATTAATTACGGTTTCTCCCCTAGTGGTTACTCCAGTTGACAACTAGTGCTAGCCAATGTAATAAGGGGTGGCTACTCAAGTTGACCATGGGTCCTACCCAAGGTAATCACAGGCACTAACCAAGTTCACCATCGTAATTATGGGTGGCTACCCAAATTGACCGCATGTTTTACCTAAAATAATTATAGGTCCTACCTAAGTTGACTACAGGCTCTACTCAAGGTAATCATGAGTGGCTTCCCAAGTCACAATGGATCCTACCCAAAGTAATCACAGGCACTATCTAAGTTGACCACGAGTACTACCCAAGGTAATGAGGTGTGACTACCCAAGTTGATCATGGATGTTACCAAAGGAAATCACAGATGCTATCGAAGTTGACCATGGAAGCTACCCAAGGTAATGACAGATATTATCCAAAATGATCACTGGTGATATACAAGGTAATTACAGTTATTACCCAAGTTAACCAAGGGTGCTGCCCAAGGTTAATCACAGATAGTAACCAAGTTGACGACGGGTTATACTGAAGGTAATCACAGATTCTATCCAAGTTGACAATGGGAGCTACCCAAATCACATATAATAAGCAAAATGATCAATGGTGGTGCTACCCAAGGTAATCAGAGATATTACCATAGAGGACCAAGAGTACTACCCAAGGTAATCACAGGTACTACCCATGTTGATCATGGGAGCTACCCAAGTCAATCACAGGTACTACTCAAAATGATCACTAGTATTACGGGTGGCTACCTAAATTGACCACGAGTGCTACCCAAAATAATCACAGGTACTATCTAAGTTGACCACGGTTGTTACCCAAGGTAATCATGGGTGGCTACTCAAGCTGGCCACGGGTCCTACCATAGATAATCACAGGTAGTACTCACGTTGACCACCGGGGCTACCCAAGGCAATCAGTTAAGGCTACTCACGTTGATCACAGGGTTTAACCAAGGTAATAACATGCACTACCAAGTTCACCACCGGTCCTACCTAAAGTAATCACAGGTACTACCCATATTAACCACTGTTAAGATAATTAAAGGTCCTAATTTGACCACAGGGTCTACTCAAGGTAATCACAGGTGACTTCCCAAGTCCTGTCCACCACAGATCCTATCCTACCCAAAAAAGCACAAGTACTATCTAAGTTGACCATGGCTGCTACCAAAGACAATCCCACACATTGACCACGCGTCCAACTCAAGGTAGTAACGAGTGGGCTAGCCATGTTAACCACGTTTTATAATCGAGGTAATTACGGGTGGCTACTCAAGTTGACCATGGGTGCTACCCAAGGATCACAGGTACTACCCAAGTTGACATGGGTTCTACGCAAAATAATCACAGATACTACCCAAGTTAATCACGGGTGGTACCCAAGGTAATAACTGGTACAACCCATGTTGGTCACGTTTTGAATGTATGTAACTGTTCTTAAAAGATCTATTACTTAAATGTAATAGTGACTTTATAAAATTGCGACGTACTCAGCTAACTCATGTATCTGTATATTATAATACTCTGGCAAATGTAATTATTTATTATCAATAAATTGTTCAAGCATTTTTTTATATTTACTAGGAATAACATTAATCTATTTCTAAATATGTTTTAACATCAGCTTAATCCATGCAATATAATCATTTCTTATAAACGACAAATACATTCATAAGTAACGAAGTGTTTAGCGCTTATGTACTGTGGTGCCACAATGGATGAGTCCAAACTGCTCAGACAGGTAAGGACAAACTACTGTACTCATATAAAAAACTGAGACCAAAGTATTGTGTGAATTGCTGAGGTCAAACTCGTAGACTACGTGAGCCTAAACTACCCCTGACATACATGTTTATGAGGCCAAACTACTGTCAGGTAGGTGAGTCCAATCTGCTTTGAACGTCTAAAATTATATGTTCGAAATTGATATATGCTCGCAGCAGTTTCTCTGTTGGTTTCTCTGTTTTGATTGTTGGTTATTTTTAACAGTCGTGTTTAAAAAAAAAAAAAAGTTATATTTAGTAACTTATATAGGCCTAATCGAATCATATTAAATTAATCACTCCTAAAAATACTGTGAAATATTTATCAGTAAAACTAAAATTTTTAAAAGTAATTGTGTAAGAACTGTTGTCGAAATAAAATAATTACTTTTCTCATGGCAATGGGAAAATTGAGCAATATTATAATATATTATTTTAATTATAATTGATATCATTCATACGGTTCGCTTCGGTTTTCGTCTCTGTCCGCGAAAATATTTGTTGTAACAATATGTTTGCTTTTTGAAACCAAACTGTCCACGTAGTGTTATTTTCATGTATTGTAATAATTCATTCAGCATACTTCAGAAGCAAATAAAAAAGTGGCTACATTTCAATTATTTTTTAATGTTTGGAAATTAGCGTGTTTTGTTGCAATTGCCATAAAACTATGATATTTTATGTGAAATCATTTTTTTTATTTTATTAAAAATAATTAATAAACCGTACAAAACTATAAAACGTAAAATAAATAGACAGTTGGTATTTTTTACCATTACTTTTTAACGTGATTTATTAGTTTTCAGTAAAGCGTATCCTTTAATGCTTTAAGCGTATGTTGAGAATTGTTGTGGAGTTCATTTAATATTATTTTGTTTTAATCTTTAACTGAACATAAAAAGATACGAAATAGAAATTTTTTTGCAAATTAATGCCTTTTATTAAATATTTAACCACATAAAAACCAATATTTAGATCACAATCCAAGAGCTTTAAGAAATATTTACAAAAACCATTCTTTGTAACGTAATTTACTTAGTTTTTAGTAAAGCGTATCTTTATGTTTATAAATCAAACTCTGCAATTGTAGAATATAAGTATGGTAAGCCTATGCCTAACTATGTTAAATTTTAACCGTTTTGAGAATAACAAGATTTGAACAATAATTATGATTTTGGAAAACGTTTCAAGTAGAAATTCAATATTTTAGTAGACCCCTCTATTTGATCAGTGAATAAATTGATTTCGCTGTAAAAAGTCTACTTTTCTAAACAAATATTACTATTTTTTATAAAAACAAAATGACATAAAAAATATTAAGAAATAAAATACAGCAGCAAAACCGGTACTGACTGGAAAATTGACAATTGTTGAAAAGAATTGGCCTTTCCGCTCAACATACATTCAGACAGAGAAGGTCGGGCGTGTAGCCACCTGAGGAGACGGCAGACGGGAGGAAGGGGTAATTGGGGTTTCCGGTTGAAAATACTACGAAAACCTACTATACAGGAAATGATTCTTGGGACTATATTGCACTTCGTCCGGCGGATTAAACTGGACGTAGTTCCAACTTCTATCGCTAGTGTCGCATGACTTCTATATTTTCTTTCCCTTTAGAGCCCTCTTAAAATGACCGCCGGTGCGACTGGACACTGTTCCAAAGGGCTCCAAATGACGGCCGGTGCCACTGGACACTGTTCCAAAGAGCTCCAAATGAACGCCGGTGCAACTGGAAACAGTTCCAAAGAGCTCCAAATGACCACCGGTGCAACTGGAATCCCCCCCTCCAATAAGTTTGCTTTCCCTTTCTTTCTTTCCACTTAGGGGTTATTTAGAAATAAGTACCCATATTACGTGCATGAATTCGATTGCTCAACAACAAACAGTACATTATAATGAATTTGATTATTCATAATTCATTTCTGAGACGCCAATTGTCAAGATATGGGCAAATATGAGGGGTGAATAAGTGTGAACGAATGAGTGTAGATGAACGATGTAGTCATTGTTACTATCTGAGTTCGACTTAGGTCAGAAAGGACTATTTATTAATAGCCCAAACGCCAGGGCAACTATGAGACCTTCAGCTTTTACGTGGAATCCAAACCATGTAGTGCTGGTATGAGTTTCAGCTAACTAACAAGTTTGACACTCAGTTCTCCTCCCTAAACAGCATCTGAACCTTGACTACCATTCAACATGGACACCCCAGACTTCTCTAGTAGTGTCCACGTCAATGGAAACCATTGAGCGGATGCCGTGTCTGTATTAAGAGGACCGAGCATAGAACCTATCGCCTACAATCTCCCAAACTCCAAGTAGCTCCAAGTTCTCCAAGTAGCTGGGTTACAGCACTGCGCCACCAGTGCCGACTTATTCCATTCTGAGGTGATGGTCAATCAATACGATCAGTTAGCTATTGTCAAAATAATTTCTATATTTCTCCGTCTTTTGTGCTAGGATATGATGACAAATTATCACAGTGCAGTGGCAAAATTGAAGGTTCAATTTGAAGAAAAGAATAGCTGTCATAGTCCGTGAGGTGTGATTCAGCCCACTGTGTGCTAATGCCTCACCTCTGTAACAGCTCAAGGCCCCAACCGTTTCCTCTTCCACTTCTAGACACGTAAACACATAACTCATACCCACTCTAATCACATTTGCACATGGCTATTTAGCTCATAATAGTGACATGGATCTTACCAGAAGGTGCCAACTACATGAATAAAGCACAATAGGTATTTTTTACAGGCTAAATTAAGGCCATCTACATGTTAAATCAAAAGCTTTTGTCACAGTCGTGTACGAAACGTCAAGAGGTCGTATGTAAAGTGGGCGAGCCTTCAGTCGTGTTTGTTACGTCAAGAGCGCTAATGTAACGAGGGTAAGCCTTTAGAATCATGTACGATACGTCAAGAATCAAGAATGCTAATGTATGGTGGGCAAGCCTTTAGAGTCATGTACGATACGTCAAGAATGCTTAATGTATGGCGGGAAAGCCTTTAGAGACAGAACGATACGTCAAGATTGCTAATGTTTATGTTGGGCAAGCCTTTAGAGTCATGAAAAATCCGTGAAAATGCTAATGTATGGCGGGAAATCCTTTAGAGTCATGAACGATACGTCAAGAATCAAGAATGCTAATGTATGGTGGGCAAGCCTTTAGAGTCTTGTACGATACGTCAAGAATAGTAGCCTAATGTATGGCATTCTTAACGTAGAATAAGTTAAGAGTTTTGATGCAAAATGTACGTAATTTCATGTAAATGTGTGTAGAATGGATGGGCTTTCAGAGCCACGTAAAATAATTAAAGAGTTTTGATGTAAAATATACATCATTTCACATAAAAGTGTGCAGAGTGGACGGGCCTTCAGAGCCACGTAGAATAAGTTAAGAGTTTTGATGCAAAATGTACGTAATTTCACGTAAGTGTGTGTGTAGAGTGGATGGGCCTTCAGAGCCACGTAAAATAATTAAAGAGTTTTGATGTAAAATATACATCATTTCACGTAAGACTGTGCAGATTGGACGGACCTCCAGAGCCACATAGAATAAGTTAAAAGTTTTGATGCAAAATCTACGTGATTTCATGTAAGTGTGTGTAGAATAGATGGGCCTTCAGAGCCACGTAGAATAAGTTAAGAGTTTTTATGCAAAATGTACGTAATTTTACGTAAGTGTGTGTGTAGAGTGGATGGCCCTTAAGAGCCACGTAAAATAATTAAAGAGTTTTGATGTAAAATATACATCATTTCACGTAAGACTGTGCAGATTGGACGGACCTCCAGAGCCACGTAGAATAAGTTAAAAGTTTTGATGCAAAATCTACGTGATTTCATGTAAGTGTGTGTAGAATAGATGGGCCTTAAGAGCCACGTAGAATAAGTTAAGTGTTTTGATGCAATATGTACGCCATTTCATGTAGGTGTGTGTAGAATGGGTGGGCCTTCAGAGCCACGTAAAATAAGTTAAGAGTTGTTATGCAAAATGTACGTCATTTCACGTAAGTATGTGTACAGTGGATGGGCCTTCAGAGCCACGTAGAATAAGTTAAGAGTTTTGATGCAAAATGTACGTCATTTCACGTAAGTATGTGTTCAGTGGATGGGCCTTCAGAGCCACGTAAAATAAGTTAAGAGTTTTGATGCAAAATGTACGTCATTTCACGTAAGTATGTGTGAAGAGTGGATGGGCCTTCAGAGCCACGTAGAATAAGTTAAGAGTTGTTATGCAAAATGTACGTCATTTCACGTAAGTATGTGTACAGTGGATGGGCCTTCAGAGCCACGTAGAATAAGTTAAGAGTTTTGATGCAAAATGTACGTCATTTCACGTAAGTATGTGTGAAAAATGGATGGGCCTTCACAGCCACGTAGAATAAGTTAAGAGTTTTAATGTAAAATGTACGTCATTTCCCGTAAGTGTATATCGAATGGCGTATTTAATCAAATGATGTACGAGGTGTGTTTATTAGGCCCACATGTAAACAAATTGCTTATGTACTACATTACTCTTATAATTTTGATGTTATGTTAAATACGTCCTTCACTACCCTAAAATGTCTTAAAAAAAAGACGATGTAATATAGCGAATGATTCCCTTATTTTGAGCCGTTGGCCCAAAATCTGGCATGTCTATAAGTGTAAGAAAATGGAAATTTAATGTGTCAGTGAGAAACCTCTCGTGCTGTTTGCGTTGTGGTGGAATAGATAGTTACTTTGTGATTATAGCTGGTGCGGTTTGGTATTGAAATGTTTAATGTGACAGTCAGTGAGTAACCTCTCGTGTTGTTTGCGTCGTGGCGGAGTAGATAGTTACTTTGTGGTTATAGCTGGTTCGGTTTGGAATTGAAAAGTTTAATGTGACGCTCAGTGAGTAACCTCTCGTGTTGTTTGCGTCGTGGTGGAGTAGATAGTTACTTTGTGATTATAGCTGGTGCGGTTTGGTATTGAAATGTTTAATGTGACAGTCAGTGAGTAACCTCTCGTGTTGTTTGCGTTGTGGTGGAATAGATAGTTACTTTGTGATTATAGCTGGTGCGGTTTGGTATTGAAATGTTTAATGTGACAGTCAGTGAGTAACCTCTCGTGTTGTTTGCGTCGTGGCGGAGTAGATAGTTACTTTGTGGTTATAGCTGGTTCGGTTTGGAATTGAAAAGTTTAATGTGACGCTCAGTGAGTAACCTCTCGTGTTGTTTGCGTCGTGGTGGAGTAGATAGTTACTTTGTGATTATAGCTGGTGCGGTTTGGTATTGAAATGTTTAATGTGACAGTCAGTGAGTAACCTCTCGTGTTGTTTGCGTCGTGGTGGAGTAGATAGATACTTTGTGATTATAGCTGGTGCGGTTTGGTATTGAAATGTTTAATGTGACAGTCAGTGAGTAACCTCTCGTGTTGTTTGCGTCGTGGTGGAGTAGATAGATACTTTGTGATTATAGCTGGTGCGGTTTGGTATTGAAATGTTTAATGTGACAGTCAGTGAGTAACCTCTCGTGTTGTTTGCGTCGTGGTGGAGTAGATAGATACTTTGTGATTATAGCTGGTGCGGTTTGGTATTGAAATGTTTAATGTGACAGTCAGTGAGTAACCTCTCGTGTTGTTTGCGTCGTGGTGGAGTAGATAGATACTTTGTGATTATAGCTGGTGCGGTTTGGTATTGAAATGTTTAATGTGACAGTCAGTGAGTAACCTCTCGTGTTGTTTGCGTCGTGGTGGAGTAGATAGATACTTTGTGATTATAGCTGGTACGGTTTGGTATTGAAATATTTAATGTGACAGTCAGTGAGTAACCTCTCGTGTTGTTTGCGTCGTGGTGGAGTAGATAGATACTTTGTGATTATAGCTGGTGCGGTTTGGTATTGAAATATTTAATGTGACAGTCAGTGAGTAACCTCTCGTGTTGTTTGCGTCGTGGTGGAGTAGATAGATACTTTGTGATTATAGCTGGTGCGGTTTGGTATTGAAATGTTTAATGTGACAGTCAGTGAGTAACCTCTCGTGTTGTTTGCGACGCGGTGTAATACGTGATAATTTCCCCTTCAAGGTCGCCGACACGCCTGCATTATAACGAGGACTGTTGAATGGCCGTTTGTTTGCGTGGGGATTTACCCGTCGCAAACACCATCAAGACGGTTAAGGACAGATAAGTTGATGAGAACTAACTAATCGTCAGCGTTGTCCTGATGGGGTTAGGGCGTTACGGCTGACGGTGTTCAGCACGTTTTGTATTTCATTGGATAACCCTTAAACTTGGATTAGTACACGCAGTTCTTTCTGTACAGTGGTTGATCGGAGGTCTTTTTTTACAGATTGGCGTCTTAATTATAGTAAACAAATGTACGTAATGGTGCTTGAGATTTCTCTGGAAAGGGTTAAAAATTAACCAGGTAACAGACCGGTGGTGACTGAAAGACTTAAAGAGGTTCGTACAAAATAAAATAGATCGATTTAATATTAATTATCAACATCGTCACTATTTTACTAAAACGTTGATATTATAATATTGCATGTTTTCTAATTCAAGGTGACAACTAAACCTAATTCTAATAATCATAAATAAAGTAAAAAGTAATACAAATAATTGGGCATAAAATGATAAAAATTATACTGTACCTCATTAGCTATGCCTCACCCATCGAAATTCTAAAAATTGTTCATGCCATGAAGAACTAATTCAAATTCCTAGTGAATATAAGAATATATGTTTCATTCTTAGATTTTTTAGATAGTTGCATACTTGTATAATTAAGTACGGGTTGTAATTTTTAAAAGGAAGTATGTGGGCTTATTGTTTCAGAATATTAATTACACACTTAGTTGATTCGGTAATAAAATTAACAATTTACTTAAAAAATAAGTTTCAAACATGCTTACAAAAGTCAATGTTACTATTGATTTATAGAAATAAGAAGTTTGAATTCTGGAGTTGTTACTGCAATTTTTCTCATTTAATATATAGTAGAAAGATTAATTATTTACGTCAAACAAACGCTTGACGTTCTGTTTTGATCCTTCCAGTCACGTTCCTGAGGTGGACTCAACATGGCGGCCGAAGGACGGTGGGTCGTGACTGAAACAAACTGCTCTCCCTACCCGTCACTACTTATAACCGATCGGTACCACGACAAACTGTTCTCCCTATCTCTCACCACCTATAACCGATAAGTAATGTGACAAATTGCTCTCCCTACCCGTAACCATTTATAACCGATCAGTAACGTGACAAATTGCTCTCCTTACCCGTAACTACCTATAATCGGTCGTACCACGGCAAACTGCTCTCCCTAACTTTCATCACTTGTAGCCGATCGGTGCAGAGACAAACTGCTCTCCCTAACCTTCACCACTTATAGCCGATCAATACCGTGACAAACTGCTCTCCCTACCCGTAACCACTTATAACAGGTCGTAACGTGGCAAACTGCTCTCCCTAACCTTCACCACTTATAGCCGATCGGTACAGAGACAAACTGCTTCCCTACCCGTAACCACTTATAACTGATCAGTACCGTGATAAACTGCTCTCCCTACCCGTAACCACTTATAACTGATCAGTACCGTGACAAACTGCTCTCCCTACCCGTAACCACTTATAACTGATCAGTACCGTGATAAACTGCTCTCCCTACCCGTAACCACTTATAACTGATCAGTACCGTGACAAACTGCTCTCCCTACCCGTAACCACTTATAACAGGTCGTAACGTGGCAAACTGCTCTCCCTAACCTTCACCACTTATAGCCGATCGGTACAGAGAAAAACTGCTTCCCTACCCGTAACCACTTATAACTGATCAGTACCGTGATAAACTGCTCTCCCTACCCGTAACCACTTATAACTGATCAGTACCGTGACAAACTGCTTCCCTACCCGTAACCACTTATAACTGATCAGTACCGTGATAAACTGCTCTCCCTACCCGTAACCACTTATAACTGATCAGTACCGTGACAAACTGCTCTCCCTACCCGTAACCACTTATAACTGATCAGTACCGTGATAAACTGCTCTCCCTACCCGTAACCACTTATAACTGATCAGTACCGTGACAAACTGCTCTCCCTACCCGTAACCACTTATAACAGGTCGTAACGTGGCAAACTGCTCTCCCTAACCTTCACCACTTATAGCCGATCGGTACAGAGACAAACTGCTTCCCTACCCGTAACCACTTATAACTGATCAGTACCGTGATAAACTGCTCTCCCTACCCGTAACCACTTATAACTGATCAGTACCGTGATAAACTGCTCTCCCTACCCGTAACCACTTATAACTGATCAGTACCGTGACAAACTACTCTCCCTACCCGTCACCACTTATAACTGATCAGTACCGTGACAAACTACTCTCCCTACCCGTCACCACTTATAACTGATCAGTACCGTGACAAACTACTCTCCCTACCCGTCACCACTTATAACTGATCAGTACCGTGATAAACTGCTCTCCCTACCCGTAACCACTTATAACTGATCAGTACCGTGATAAACTGCTCTCCCTACCCGTAACCACTTATAACTGATCAGTACCGTGATAAACTGCTCTCCCTACCCGTAACCACTTATAACTGATCAGTACCGTGATAAACTGCTCTCCCTACCCGTAACCACTTATAACTGATCAGTACCGTGACAAACTACTCTCCCTACCCGTCACCACTTATAACTGATCAGTACCGTGACAAACTACTCTCCCTACCCGTCACCGCTTATAACCGATGGGTACCACGACAAATTGCTCTTCCTACCCGTAACCACTTATAACCGATCGGTACGTAACAAATTGCTCTCCCTAGCCGTCATCACTTATAACCCATCGGCGCTACGACAAACTTAGCCCCTAAACTGCTCTCCCTCCTTATCGCCAATTTTGTTGGCGATGCTCGATAAAATTATAAGGTGACTCATCTTATATCTTCAAATTCCTTGACTGGATTCAAGTTCTTTAACAAGACATCTTTGTGGATTAATCTTATATCTTTAACCTATACTGAAAGATTTGTATCAAAGTTGTACGTGCAATCATCTTATATTATATCAAAGGTGTACGTGGATTCATATTATATCATCAGATTAACGAAATATTTATCTATAGACGTGGCTGAAGTTCTATACATATGTAATGTTACAGTTACAGTTGCATGATTGTTGCGTTTTAAGAATGTAAATGTCATCAAAAACAAACAGTCCACACAGAAATGTGTTACAATGAATTATTGAATAATTCAGTAATTTGCACAGTCGACCTGTTGTTACGTGCCAGTGTTTACATATTTCCTCATCAGTAAATACATTATTCATCACACTTCACTGTGTCTGCTATGTATGTGGC
The DNA here is from genome assembly GCA_035578905.1 of Stictocephala bisonia. Lineage (NCBI taxonomy): Eukaryota > Metazoa > Arthropoda > Insecta > Hemiptera > Membracidae > Stictocephala > Stictocephala bisonia. Next base: position 13,873 of record JAQJVL010007801.1, read on the forward strand.
ATTAGGGGTCACATTTTCCTCTTTGACATTTCTTCTTTAAATTTATTATCTTTAAATTAAATATCTTCTTTATCTTATTGTTTGGTTAACTTCCAAAATAAAAACTAAAAGGAGTCAAGAGGCACTGTAGGGATGGCAAATATGTTCAACAATACGATACTTCGATCTATCGATATATCACAAACGAAATATCGATCTATGATAATCTAGAAAGAAAATATATCAAGTAACCTATATATCGAATTGCAAATATTTTATCTGTTTACAACTATGCATTAAATCCGATAGTAGGCACGTATTCTTGACCACGTTTTCTTTGGTCAATACAATTACTGTACTTAGTATCGCTTTGCAGCAAGTACAAAATTGGTTTTACCGTTGGTTTCTTTTTTCAGTGTATTGCGAACAAAAAGCAACCAGATAAGATCAAGGATGCAAAACAAAGAGTTGACGAAGTACAAGATCTTAGTTTCTGGAGATGCTTACTTCTGGTACATTGAAGGTCATCAAGGAATGCCACACCCACATAACTGATTGGACATTTATCACTGCGAGGGGGGGGGGATTTACATTAGGCCAAAAATAAAGAAACTAGAAGTAGCGTTTAGATCTATTGTGGAGAAGAATTTCAAAAAACAAAATCTTACAATTAATACTAATCAAAATAATAAAACACTACAATACATCTTAATACTGCAATATTTAAGAGGACACAATAATAGTCACGAGATTTGTTTGGACTACGTGTCTACGTTTGAACGTTACGTGACTTTTATTTGTTTACAGACTCGATTATGTAGATGATTAAATATGATCTGAAGTCCACAGAAATAGCAATATATACATGTGTTTTAACCCTTTCAACGTCCGACATTGGGCGTATACTTTAAGCGGATTTAGGCTTTATTTTATTTATTAACTACGGTGTCTTACATCAATCCCCTTAGAACCCACACAAACGCACATTCACATACGTCCTTGATAATCCACCCACCTATACTCACACACACGCACATTCGCCTATGTCGTAGATAATGCACCCACCTACACTCAAACACGCACATTCACCAACGTCGTAGAAGATCCAGCCACCTACACTCAAACACGCACATTCACCAACGTCGTAGAAGATCCAGCCACCTACACTCAAACACGCACATTCACCAACGTCGTAGAAGATCCAGCCACCTACACTCAAACACGCACATTCACCTCGTCGTTGATGAGGTGGGTGGGTACATACAGGGCGTTTATTTTAAAACGCAACCCTAGAAAATGAGAGTTTAAGATAATAATAAATTCGTAGGTTGATAGCCTTGGTTCTTGTTCTTCTTTGGCTATCAGATGATTTACATTGTGGCATTGTTATTCACTTTATTTGGGTTTCGTGCAATGTCATGTTGAGGTTAGAAACGTGGTTTTAAACAAACTTTGAAAAAGGTGTCCAGAAATTTACTAAACAGGGTTTATACTACGATGTTTAAATACTAATAGTGATTTATTTGAACACTAAACCTTTGAAAAAATGTCATTAATATCATGTAAATAGTAATAATAAATATTAATAGTAATTACATTTGTTATATATAAGTACATTTTGCCTGTCATTTTTATTTAAAAATCATGGGTTGCGTTTTAAAGAAACGCCCTGTATCTCTATAGGCTATATATTTTTACATTTATCTTGGACAAGTCAAACTCAATTACAGGACAATTTTTGTAACCATATAATATAATATTATTCCAAATACTTTTTAAAATAGGATTCTTTATGAAGGTTATTATAAAATTATACCAAAAATATGTTTCGTTTATAGAAAAGTTGTAATTCCTAGGGCTGCTATGTATAATAAAGTTATAATATAAAATAACAATTGAGCACCCTTAAATATTTTATTGAATTAACACCGACCGGTTTCCGCAATTAGGCCATCTTCATAGGTGTTTACTTTCTAAACTGTTACAAAACATATGTTTTCTTTATAATAATTTTTTATTTAATTTTATTTGTTTTGTAACAGTTTATAAAGTAAACACCTATGAAGATGGAATAATTGTCGAAACCGGTCGGTGTTAATTTAATAAAATATTTAAGGGTGCTCAATTGGTATTTTATATTATAAATTTAGTATATTTAGTTTATTATTTATTAAAACAAACTGGACTAAAAAGCTGGTGACAAGTAAGTGTGGCAACCATCTACAATATTAGAGTTGTCTCAGAGACCACGATGGCACCATACAGCTTCGCCTACACTGACATCGGTTAGTGCAGTGGTTAGAGAGAAACCTTTCATATATCTGTTATCTTGTGTGATTGTTTCCTTTATAAGAAGTTTCACCTTCTTTCATCTGAATATTAAGTGCTTTCAAATTGACTACGTATAAAATAACGCATTATTTTAATTGAAATAGTTTGATAAATATTAATTATGCATTTTAAAGTTCTTATAATAATTTCTGGGAACTGACGTGGGAGCTCGCGTATACAGATACTTCTAGGAGAGTCACTGTTTGGAACCTCGTTGGGTTGGTCGTTTTACGGATGTTATTATTATTATTATTTAGGATCAATGATCAAAATTTAAAATACTCTTTTAATGCGTCAATCTTCTTTTTAATCGTCTCAAAATCGAAAAATACAAACACGCTTCAGTATTAGAAAAATAATTATGGTGGATGCGGGTGTTCGAATGAAAGTTGGTTTCAGAGTAAACTGACAGGTGTAGGCCCAAACGTGGCGTCCTACAGCTCAGAATCCCATACCTCAGAAACAATGTGTTTTTGTCTAACAGTACAGAAAGTCAGGTATCCCATAGGTCAGATATCACATAGCTTACAATCCCATACCTGATAAAAAAATTTGTCTGTCTGACAGTACAAAAAGTCAGGTGTCCTGTATGTCAGAAATCACATAGCTGATAATCCCATACTTTTGAAACAACGTTTTCTTTCTAACAGTCCATAAATTCAAATGTCCCATAGGTCATAAATCACATGGCTCAGAATCCCATACATCAGAAACAATGTTTTCTGTCTGAAAGTACAAAAAGCCAGGTGTCTTATAGGTCATAAATCACATAGTTCAGAGTCCCTTATCTCAGAAACAATGTTTTCTTAATAGAAAGTGAGGATTCCCATAGGTCAGAAATCGCATAGCTCAGAATCCCATGTCTCAGAAACAATGTTTTCTGTATGACAGTACAGAAAGTCAGGTGTCCCATTGATCAGAAATCGCATAGCTCAGAATCCCATATCTCAGAGAAAATATTTTTTGTCCGGCAGGACAAAAAGTCAGGTGTCCTATAGCTCAGAAGTTGAAAATTTGATTTATTTACTTTGGAACTTTGAACGTTTCTTTGATTATTTTGTCTTACATCATGAAATAAATTTGTGGTCAATATACTTAACTTCATTTAAATAATAAGTGTGTTCATCCACACACCTCTAAAAAAACAGCGACTTCTATCAACACCATCCTGTAATATATTTAGATTCTACTGGAAGTGGGATATTACTGTCGTCACTAGACAAGTAGGAAATCGAAAGTAAAGACCGGTTTCACCTCCAAGTGACCATTAGACTCCCTGACTTGCAGGTGCCTGGTCATCTCCCCCACCATTCCCTGGGACATAATTACGGGTTAACAAGTACAGGGAATCACAGGCGAGAACTGGCTACTTGAACAAGTACAGGGAATCACAGGCGAGAACTGGCTACTTGAACACTTATATAAAGGACTTTGTAGTGCATCGGTCACTTTACTTACAACACGGGTGGAGTAGAACGTCTTGGTGACCTATCTCATTGCATGTGCAATCTAACTCTTTATTTAACGTCTCTACTGGTATAAAATAGTTATATCGTGTATTTTCGGTTCCGTGTCAGAAATCTTAGGTATTAATCATAGTATTAACTTGTTGGCGATGCCTCTTAATCCTACAGTATTTGTCTGGATCAGATGCACATTTTACCACTAGTGGCATCATCAATGACGATAAACACTAAGTTGAAATATGGCGAAATGCGGATCTGAACCAGAAAAGTACTGCAGGACCAAGAGCACAGACAAAATAAAAAGGTGAAGCCTTTTTATTTTATTATAATTGTTTATTTTATTATCAAAAGGCATCACCTTTGGGAGGAGGATACATGTATTGTGAAACATTTTCTTTTTTATTTTTTTAGGTTTGGTTGTTCTTGTTAAGTAAGGTTAAATTGAAGTCTTTTAAGCCATTTTTAACGTACATTTTCAATAAAAAAAGATTTTTTTCATTTTATCCCAAAAGAAAATGTTCTATATTGATGGCATAAAACCGAAAAAAATTCAATATACCAATTAATAATACTTTTAAATAAAATTTTCTGTTTATGATGATTTATTTATAAATTATTGGTTACACCAATATATTAGTTGTAAATAAATCTATATTTATAAAAGAGGATGTACTTTTATAGACCTAAGTAGGGGTCTATAAAGAGAACTGTGCATTGGGTAAGTGGGTGGTCAATCAAGGGTCTTACTCCTGGATATGTAGGGTCATGGTGTTTGGTAGGTAAGTTGTATATGTATGTTGGATGGAAATTAAATGAAAACTAATTTATTAATACTTTATAAGGCGTTGATAAATGGACACTTTTGACATTTACCAAATACTTTCTATTTCCCATACCATTTGAGTTATATTTATCTCAATTATATACGTTTGAAGTTTATGCGCTGCCAAACAATCCAACCGATCACCATGAAACTTTAGGATGTTGTCCTGTATACTCCCGAGATGGTTTCTGTGAAGTTTGATGCAGATCCGTCCACAGGGTCCCGCCCCACGGGCTCCTAAAGATCCCATGTTATTCAAATGGAGAATCTGAATTGTTTACAAAAAACATATGACTGTGTGATTTAATGTAGTTTCACATGCCATTCAACTGATGTTTTCAAATGATTTGCCATTCAATTTTAAACGGCTCCAATTTCCTGTGCGACCTTCTTTCGCAATAACTATTAATAAATCTCAAGGACAGTCATTGCGCGTTGACGCAATAAATTTAAGTAATCCACGTTTTTCACATGGACAGCTCTACGTCGCTTGCTGGAGAGTAGGCTCACCAAAAAACCTTTACATTTATACACCAAGTAAGAAGACCAAAAATATTGTTTACCCTCTTGCACTCATTTAATAAATAATGGTTTTTTCTATAATTCTTTTTATTGCTTTATTTTGGTATGTCAATGAAAAATGAAAGGCGAGACAACGTCCACCGGGTTCAGCTAGTACAGTATAAACACTGTGATTCCGATTCTACGGAAGTCCCGTAGTTGTTCTTTATTATTACGCAAATCAATAAACATTTGCTCAATCACATCCTTTGGTTCCAATTTTAATTTAGTCCCGTATAAATCTAACGGCACTTTCACACTGAAATATTGACGAAACTCCATTCTCCACCTTGCATAAGCGATCAAGAATTATTTATTATATCGAAAACTCTTCATCCTACCCTAATACAATTCTTTAACTGTAGCCCAGCTACTTAGGGACAGTGTTGTGGATGTTGTAGGCGATAGGTCTATGCTCGGTCCTCTTAATACCGGACAGTATCCACTCAATGGTTGCCATCGATGTGGACACTACTAAGGAAGTCTGAGGTGTCCGTGTCGGGTGGTAGTCATTGTTCGGATGTTGTGGCTTACAACTGAGTATCAGGCTTGTAAGTTAGCTAATATTCAGACTAATATTCTACGTTGTTCGGATTCCACGTAAAGCAGTAGATACCTCAAATGCCCAAAGTATTGGGATATTAAAAATGCTTCATTCTAAGGAACAGTCGACTTAAATAGTAACAATGATTACATTCGTTCAGCTACACTCATCACACTCATTTGCCTCTAATATTCGCCCATATCTCTACGATCAGTGTCTTAATGTTGAATAATGAATAATAATGAAATTACATTAAATGACTGATTTCATTATTTAGGAAATTTATGAGAGCGTCACTGTTAAAATAGTTTAAAAACTACGTCTTCAATTCTCCTTTCACGAAGAATTAGGGGTGTGACTTTTTAGGTATATGGAAGACGGCAGATTAGAACCCTCTCATAGATTAGCCACTTTATATGTACGTTTAGCAGTGTTTTTGGTTAAATCAAGTTTAGTTACATTCATAGAATATTGGACAGAGCATGACCATAACACACGACAGAGAAATTTCAGAAAACCAACAATAACGCTGTATTGTTCCACAAATAAATAATAACCTGCCATCTGTAAAAAATGAGATAAATTGCATTTTAATCTTTAAGTTAGTGCCTCAGACAATCTTTGATCCTTTTTAAATTTTTATGGATAACACTGACGATCGCCATCTTTCATGACTTTAAGTTATTTTTGCTCCTAAATTAAGTGCTTTGTTTACCTCGCTCAAAGTTCATGACAATTTATGTTCAAATCAGTTTTGGGGCACTCAGTTCCCCAGTGTAGAGTTAGTGTCAACATTTATTGTTAGTAAAAACTTACTGTTGAAAAATTGTAAATAATAACTAAAAACTGAAAGTAACTAGTTTACATAAAATAACTAATTCATTTTCAATTTGGGTTAATTGTATGACCTAAAACTGAAAAATAGATAAATTTATTAAACTATTGGACAAATTGATGAAAAATGTAATAGTTTGTGTATTAAATGTTACTTATACATTCTTTGCTTTAAAATGTCTATTTTAATATGTTAGCCAGTAACCTAAACAATAAATTCACAGTTTTGTAATAGAAATATACATTTTTCAAAAGTTGTGATTGTTTTACTTTCGGTCACTCAATACCCAGTGTGGTCAGTGTAACACACTTTTAAGTGTAGTATTCCAGGGTTAAGAGGCTTGAGGAGAAAGGATATTACTCTATAAATAACTATCTAAAACAAGTTTGCATTACTTTATATTTGTCATATACTGCAGAAAACATAATTGTTTTATAATTGCTAACATAAATATAGCATAATTGTAATATAGATGCTATAAAATGTATTGTTGACAAATCACCCATCTTATTGATGGAATTGATGCTAATGAACGGATAAGTAATAAATAAAACAACATTTTATAATATAATAACCTTAAAAATTGTGGGAATCAAATGCAACTCCAGCATCAGTCCCAAGACTTCCTCAGAAAGCGTGGACTAACTGTTTTCTTTCCAGTTCCCAGTGGTCGTCCTTGATGGTTTTGGAGCTCCAATCAGCCGAGCTGGCCTTGCCCTTCACCTGGCCGAATGACTGACACTCTAATGGTACATCAGAGTGTGAATTACATCCAGACAGGCTGTAATGGCTTACAACCCAAGTCAGTCGTTTCGGGAGAAAAGTATCCTGTTGTTTGAATGTTATTCGTTGGCTTTGGATTGCTCATGTTTGGTAAATTTTTTGGAGATTTCCAGCACTTCGTGTTTAAGAAACAAACATAACGTTTCGACTGGTATAAAACTCATTTCGTCTTCAAGTATTACTTACTACATTAGCCTGTTTTTATAATTAGTTTTTTAACAACTGAAACCTTTAAAACTACACTACGGTTGACTATGTAGAAAATTACGTATTTTTATAAACTATCACACATAACTCAATTAACTATCAAAATTATACAACACGATGTGAAATACAAAAGACATATGAAATTGTTTGACAATACATAGAGCAGGTTAATTAACAGAACAAACATTCAATTTAAAAAAAAAAAGAAATTTGTAAATGTTGGGGTAGTGAGTAACATCTGAATACGATTGGAGTTATATTTATCGAAACGTTGTGATTGTTTCTTATATTTGAAGCGTCGAAAATCTCCAACAATATTTACCAAAAGTATCCTCTTATTCGTTTGGGATATTTATAATTCTAATTCTACAAAGTAATACCTCAGTTTGATTAGAAACTGCGCATCATTTCACAGCCTCTATAGTATCCAGGAAGATAGCAAAGGTTTTGAGGTATTTTCATCTAATAAGCAATAACTGAGTATAACTAATAAACAATGGGGGAGATAACTGAGTATCGAATCCGCGACACAGGAGCGCCTCTTACCTGGCTAAGGGGTTGTCATAAATAATTTTCGCTAGGGGTGCGACTCAGGAGCGCCTCCGAAAAGGGGTGGGGAGGCGCTCCTGTGTCGCACCTAAAACGGCTGATATCCAGTTGCACCGGCGGTCAAAGGAATTTCCACGGGTCAAAACATTCCTCCGTCCGAAAAGTGTCCAGATGCACCGGTGGTCAAAATCTACCCACCTCACTTATCCCCGCTGCAAATTCCTTCGACCGCCGGAGCCGGTGCAATTGGAAGGCCCCTTCCTTCCCCACCCCACTACATTTCTTCAAACATAGTTTA
>JAQJVL010007802.1:0-22245 GCA_035578905.1 Stictocephala bisonia
AAACACTAAAAACCAAAATTATACTATGCAGCAGAAACAGAGAGCACAGCATACCAGTAATATTATGGATATCAGTAGTAAAACAGGCGAATGAATTTAACTACCTGGCCAGAAAAATGACAAATATCAGAGGAAGCTGTAGAGATATCGCCAAAAGAAATGATCAGACCAAAAATGCATATAACAAAAAACATACCCTATTTAATTCGAATAATGTTACCCTTGAGCTAAGAATGCACATGCTTAAGGCAAATGTGTAGAGCATTGCAACCTATGGGAGTGACTCTTGGATAATGGGTGTGAGAGAAGAGAGGAGATTAGCTGCATCTGAAGTCTGGTGCTATAGAAGGATGTTGAAGAGAACTGTTGGAGAGAACTGGTAACGAACGAAGAAGTTTTCAATTGAGTAAGAGAGGAAATATCAAATTGATTAAACGGAGAAGAGCATAGTTGATTGGCCTCATAATAAGACATGACAGTAGGTTACAAATGTATTAGGAGCTACAGAAGGAAGAAGACTTTGACTGGAGTATATGAAGCAGTTACTACAGGATATGAAGAGTGATTCCTACTGCGAGTTGAAGTGAAATGCAGACAACCAATAAGCATGGGGTGCTGCTGGTAACCCATGGCTGTTTACTAACGAGAAAGAGATAGTTTATTTATTATATACCAATAAGAGACACAATCAAGACCATTATAGAGAATTATTAGACCATTCTTGGGAGAAATGTTCTAGTAGAGCCTGATATAATCTGATTACAAGTGGTTATTTTAGTGAAGATAAAAAACGACTTCAATGGTGAATATAGATGGAGGAAAAAGGAAACATGATCAACAAATCTTTGACCCTACTGATACATCAATTAGTTAAGAGGCAGGCACCATTGCATGTACTTGGTGCTTTGACCCTTACAAACGTTTGAAGCCCACTGGAGATTGCATCCATTTAAATCTCAGGATTTCAATAAATGTACAATAATCGTGTGTACAAGGGGAGCATGCCGTGAAATGGGTAAAAAAAATCGATTTTTTTAAAGTGAATTAATCTTGTGTCCATTTTATTCTGTTTAAGAAAACATATAACATGATATACATTAGTCGCATATTATCAACTAGATAAAACAAATAAATAATGTCTACACATGTTTTTACGCCACAAGTAGTGTACTCTCCTGACGACTTACATTGTTTTCACACAACCAGTGTACTGTCTAAGTAATTTATACATATATTATGACTAATAAATGCTAAGATGCATATATTCGTGCTGTTGGAAGCACTGAAGAATTACAGATGTTCTGTTATCTTCTACTGTGTTTGTTTACTCAATGTTTATGTCTGTGCCAGTATTGTTGTTAGTGTTTCATTTGGTGTTTTGTTTACAGTTTAGCAGTCACTTTCGTGTAACTTAAGCCTAGTTTGTCATCAAAATGCCTAGGATTAGAAAGTTTGGTAAACATAAGTTTAGAGGGACATTCGTCAAAAATATCAGATGTTGCTACCAGTACCAGTGCTGTATCAAACCAAGGTACAAGTAGGCCTAGACCTAGTCCTAAGAAATCCTTCAGTTCAAAAAAACTAAAAGGATCTAAGCTTCCTCAGTGCAGTACACAAGATGCAAGTGTGAACTTTATTGTTGACCTAGAAAAAATTTCAAACTTAGTAAAATCATTTTCAGTTTGTAAATACTGTAAGAACTCAGATTGCGTTGAGGTTAGGCTTGATGATGATTTCAAGAAAGGATTGGTTCATCGTATGCTAATTGTTTGTAGCCTTTGTGGAAATTCAGAATCAGCTGTAAGCTCAAAGCACAATAACAGAATAGGACTCTATGACCTAAATGTAAGATACATTTATGCCTTGCGCTCAATTAGAAAAGGTTTAGAAGCAGGAAGAATGTTCTCTGCGGTAATGAACATTGCACCGCCAAGTGTTCGACTTGAGGCATATAATAATAGCTGCCTCTGAAGTTTGTGTAGCCTCCCTAAACAATGCAGCCAGGGAAGCTGTTGAAGAAAATGATGGTTGTGCAGATGTGGCCGCTGCTTTTGATGGAACTTGGCAGAAGCGCGGCCACACATCATTGAATGGTGTCGTAACAGTCACATCCTTCGATACTGGGAAGGTCCTAGACTTTGAGTGTATCTCTAAGTTCTGTAATGTATGTGTAAGAAAACCATACACATCAGACCCTAGACAAATGGCCTTACATAAGGAAACAAATAAATGTTCGGCTAACTATTCTGGTCCCACTGGCGGCATGGAGGTGATGGGTGCAACGGTATTGTGTGGTAGGTCGGAAAATAAATTAGGCCTAAGATACACCAAGTATCTGGGAGATGGTGACTCCAAAGGCTTCGCTGCTTCACTTGAAAGCAAACCATATGGTGAGGATGTCGAAATGGAAAAACTCGAATGTGTTGGGCACATACAGAAACGTGTCGGAACGAGGTTGAGACGGCTGAAGAAGGAGTTGAAAGGTTTAAACCTGAGTGATGACAAACCAATTGGTGGGAAAGGGAGACTTACTGATATAGAAATAGACACTTACAGCGTTATTATGGCTCAACCATTAGAAAATCTTGGAGAGCGTGGAAAGCATGAAAAAAGCTATCAAAGCCATCTACTATCACAACATTTCGACCGATGCAAATCCAAAACACACATATTGTCCTTCAGGTAGCGATACTTGGTGCAAATATAACAGGGCCAAGCAAAACAACACAGTAGGCCTATATGAACATAAGAATTCACTTCCTAAGCCAGTGATGGAGAAAATAAACCCCATATTTGAGGATTTGTCGGAGCCAGAACTTCTGAAACGCTGCCTACATGGGAAAACCCAAAACCCAAACGAGAGTTTTAATAGCGTCATATGGCAAAGGCTCCCAAAGACTGTTTTTGTAGGCATTAAAACTCTCAAACTTGGAGTAACTGACTCTGTAATTACTTTCAATAATGGATCAATAGCTAAGGCTAATGTTTTGGAGCGCATGGGAATCAACCCAGGAAAGTTTATGATTGACGGCCTTACCAGAATCGACCAAAACCGGATAAAAAAAGCTGACAGAGAAGTGCAGGAGGAAAATAAAAAGAAAAGAGTCAGAAGAAGACTAACAAAAAGGAAACTAGAAGACAGTGACTGTATGGAATACATTCCAGGAGGTTTTTAGTGCATCAGTGATAGTGTTCGTGTTTAAGTTCAATTTCCCGAAAGTTTAGTTTTTTTGAGTTTAGGTACCGTTTCCATAGAAACTATTAGGAATAGAGACTTTAAATTTTCACCAGTTGTTCCTGGCAGTTTGATGAGTAGAATGATGCAACTATGTAATATTATCTTCAATTTTAACTGTGTAAATATTTTTATTTTAAGTTATACATGATAAAAATAATAAACATAAATTTTAAATAATTTTATTTTTTAAATTACTTGCTATAAATTAACTATACTGCATGATTTTACTTGCTTACATATATAAAAGCACAAAAAAAAATTCAGATGAATATCTCAAATATTTTCAGAGATATTGGTACCGGTATAGTAGCTTGTTTCCCCATATAATTAACATTAGAGCCTAACTCACAGCGTGCTCCCCTGAATCAAACACTTGTAAAACGTTGAGTACCATAGGTTTCACTCAACAGCGTTCTCCAAACACATTTGATAATAGCTATTCATTCATTATAAAGATTTATCCTCAAAATCAGTGTTAAAAGGGCAATTGGTTTATATAAATAAGATATTATTCATTTTATTATACTAAGTACATACTATTGTCCATTTATAAATGATCATTTTATAGTGAATGCAACTGATTAGTGTTTAAAAAGAATATCATCGATACTTCCAATAAAGTCAATTAGCTTAAATAATGCTGCTTACAAAATAACCCAATTGCAATCAGAGTGAACATGGGATAAAAGAATTAAATTATTATATGTCAATTGAGTAGTAAAATAATAGAGTATAAACAGTTAATTTTAATAGTAGGATTATAAAATTGTGCATTTGTACACTAATAGCAATTATTTATTTAATTAAATAATTAATATATGGAATATTTCAAAATGTAATACTTTACAATGAATACCAGGGTCATTATTTATGTAAAAAAACTAAATAGAATTACAGTATTTAAAATAAACTTATTGGTCCAATAACTTAGTCTAATGCAAATTGTTTTCAATGAAGTGGGTGTTTGTTGATAAACAGCTCTCTTTTATAATATTTTACATTTATTAATTACTAGTTACTGTATTCGGTATTTTAAAAATTAACCAAATTTCAGACGGTTTTATCACCAAATACAAATAATTGTAGGTTACTATGGAAATCTATTGGAATATTAAGATTTTTAAAAATATTAAAAATATACGTACTAATTGAAAAGGAAACAAATATGTTGAAGTAATTAAATAAAAATTTAATTTATATAGTATATGAAAAATAATATCAGCATATTGTTCAATAACGTAAATTAGTTTTGTGTCCATTTCACCAAATCCAAGTACTTACAAAAGTAATCCAGAGTTAATCAGTAGATAATCCATGTAGCAGTTAGTTCTGTATTGTCAGTTGTACATACTTGTTAGTATCAATAAAATAGTTTATTACGTATATTTTATGAGTTTATCTTTGTGTTTTAATGTAGTAGCAATCAATAATTTTATTTGTATGTTATATTATGATGTTATGATGAAATGCGTACCTTTAGAAAAAATATACATTTTAATAAATTAATTATAATATTCACTAAATACATTACTTTCTTTTGTTCGTTTCGAAGAGAGTTTATTAAAACTAACATTTGAGGTAAAAAGATTATATCATTAAATATTTCAAAGCAATGCGGAATAGTTATTTTACGTACACCACCACGTCATTTTAAACGTTTATAGAGAGCTATATTATACAACAAGATATTTTTCATAGTCCAAAATAAAATAACTACATCAAAGAACAATCTTTTTTCTTATTTTCGATAAGTCGATATGTTAATACAAAACTCTATTATATTAAAATTAATAAAAAATTATTAAGTTTTTGTAGTGGAACAAAGGTTGTAAACCTACATTTTTTTATTTTACATGTAAGACTGTTAGTTTGAAATATCTTAGGTCCTACCGTCAATTATATGGAATGCAGCCAGCCTATTGTTCATCAACAGTAATTACATAGTCTGGACTGATCCTCCCTCCCTTTCACTAACGCACAATTAACCCCACCCCCGCTGTTCACAACCCAACTGCCTCCTCCTGTAAACCGATTTACGTTGATATAAGAGTCTTCATACGTCACAAGTTAGGTGCTTCAGGCAATGTGAAAGATATTTTACTGAGGATAACATTATTATTATCTATAGTAAAATACAAGTTATATATATATAGTAAATATAGAATTTGGTTATTGAGAAATTTCGAAGAATACAAACCAAATATTAAGTATTTTGCAATTGGTTTAAGTGTATAAGTTTTACTGCACGATCTTCCAATTCATAAAGTTATTTCAAAATCAGCTAATACTATTAAGAGAAGGTAAATTAGTCGATTACTACTTAATTTGATACTATGCAGATTTTGAAAACATACAAAACATAAAAATAATTGGATTATAATTTGTAAATTATATAAGTTTAGTATCGCCATAGAAGTTTTAATATTGTTGTATCTATACTTTAGTAAATATATTGTGTGTGAGACGGTAATTTTTATTTTTTTTTATACGAATTAGTAATATTCTAATTTTTAAAGAAACTAATTCATTCTAATAATAAATTTGCTTCATGAAACGTTTGGAAAAATGCAATTTCCTTGTTCAAGTTTGTAACGAGAATGGGAATATTGTGTCGTCAAATATACTTTGCAATACACATCATTAGTCAATTTCAATTAATTTATTATGTTTAATTCTTAATTTAAAAAAATGATGGAGTACTTCATGATAGTATAAGTGTATTTTAGTCTAAATAGAACTACAATATCATGGGTTATTTAGATGTAATTTATTACTTGAAGAAGACTAGGATTGTACCAACTCGAAACGTTGTTTTGGATTTCTTCACAATATGGTGCAAAATTCCCAACAAACCCCGTATGCCCTATCTACAAGTCCATAAGTCTCTACTAAGGCTAATCCATATACATTTTCATATGCCATAACCTTGTCCATGATGTATCAACACATAGCTCTAAATAAAATTAAATTTGTTATTACTCTCTTAAATATATAATATGAATAATTAAAAATCTGTATTTACGTTCCTTGCTTGAACTTTATTTGCTTATCATTAGAGTTTTTGTAATTTAAAAAATGCAAAGTTACCCAACGCATGCGCGAACTACTTTTATCTGCATTGATATTGACCTGAGTAAGATATTATTTTCTTCTGTTCCGAAAACTGTTTAGTAAATATATAGAAGAAATACCCTGATAAACTTTCATTTGTGTTTTTATAATTGCGTGCCGGTGTAGGCTTCACATGTTCGTGTCTCACGCAAACCTGTTTGGGCTTTGTATCTGCGGAAACATGGAGCCCTTCAATGTAAACTTAACAACATCAGAACTTTTGAAGCTCTATCTGAACATCCTCATTGTATGTTGTTGGTTAAAGTATTACATTTTCCATTTGTCTGCCATGAACTATTTATTTATTAGAAAAAATAAGGAAAACATTGTTGTGGCGATGAAACATTTTTGCTTGGCGTAATGCTATTGGAAATATGATTTATTTAACTATGTTCATTAAATTGAACTTAATTAATATAACTAATCCAACATATTTATTGAATTAGATTATCAGCTAGGATTAACAACATTTCACATTTATAATTTATCGTAGTTTTTTTATTTTATTTTTTTCAAGATCATACTATATCGATAGGTGGCTCCAGCATATATATCCAGAGGAGACAGTTCTAAAATTTTCATTTGGAATGTTAAAGTCATCAGAAACATGTTTATTGGTCATAAAAAAGTAATTTTAAATAATAATAACTGTACATAATTTAGTATTTGAGTTAATCCATGACGCATTAGATTAAGTATGAAAGTATAACATTTTAGTTACAACCATCACACATATAGATTATATTAAACTTGTTTTGTGATCAATAGCTTAATTACAAGTAAGTAATAAACAACAGTAAACAAAAAATACAAAATAACATGTGTTTACTGTACAATAATGCTATAAATACCAACAATACCATTATTTTTATTTTACCTACAAACTACGGTGCAGATTTAAACTAAAGGTGTAAGAAACAGTTAACTTGGTCTTCTTCTAACCAATGCTCTGATATTAAAATAATATCTATCTTTTTCAGTTTCACAAAATTGTTCAATTTGTAACATTTTGCTCCTGATGCATTTTATTTGTATTTGTAAAATATTAATTTAGCTTTGAACATTATGAGTGGTGTTTGGACGGCTTGTTGTCTCTGTGCAACAAACAACTGCACATGTATACTATTATTTCAAAATATGTACACAGTTATCTACTGGAAACAAATTAGTTAATTAGTAAAATTATTTATTAATACAATTTAGTCTAAACTTTTCAATTACATTACATTTGAGTGCACGAGTTTGATATTTATTGGAGTACAAATATAATCAGCATTTAAATTACATATTTACTTCGTATTTATTGTTTTATTTTTGTATAAAATTACCTAGAACACTATAAGTACATGAACATGTCAAATAATTTTTTTAAATTATGCTTTACCATAAACATCCTATTTTAAATTTAAAAGTTAATTATAATTGTTTAAAATTTACAGTTGTAAAGACGTAATTATTAATAATTTTAACAACTGATATGACAAAACTAACCTCCTTCGGGTATTTATTTATACATTTGGGTCTGAGAAGAGAAATTAATGTCGATATGAAAAAAAATCCTAAATTAAATAAAAATTTACATGCTTATATTTTTTCTAAATATTTTCCTAAAACTTCTCAACACATGTGTTCTTAGACGAATGTTTGTTCGAACTTGAAAGTAAGGGTTTTAGAGTCCAAAACCACAGAACTTAAAACCACAGTTTGCTCACTGCTGTGTTGTTTGTATTGTGGACATAAATATTTTCAAGTGTGTGGACAACATTTTTTTCTCAAAATGTTGCAAAGTTTCCTAGATGCCAAAATTAAAAAAAAGACATTTAATTGAGTAATTGCTGCGTGAATCATAATGAAAAATACAACAACTAAGAGATGCTATTTTAACACTCTTAATGTTTACTTGAATAATTTTTATTTTTAGTAACATCAATTGTATTTATTTGTATAATTATTATTTGTGGATTATTGATTCCACACAAAATAACAAGTAAACAATTTATTCAATCAATCTACCAATTGTTAGTACATTTAATATGATGTACTAACAGTTGTAGTACATGTAATATTGTAGGTACATTTACATTGAATACAAACCTACAATAGTTCAGTAACTTTTAAATTCCACAGTGCATGTAAAAGAGATTATATAGATTGTTTTAAATAAACTTAAGAGGCTTATTTAGTTCATAATTATATTAAATGCATTTTAAATTGTCAACTAAATAATTATTGATTTATGATTCATACAGTAGGAAAGTACACGTTTCAATAATATGTAAACTATTTTCAGTCGATTTACTCTGCAGTTTGTAATGCCTCGTAATTTAATGTTTGTATTAATGTTTAGTTAATTTTCTGTTATATTAATGATTGATGAGTAAATAAAGTTCAATGATCGTGGAACTCGGACAGAAGATCATTATTTCAACCCTAACACACACGTATTTTATATATTAGATTTTATTGCCTTTAGATATTTTTAAATGTGGTTTATCCAAATTACTTTTGCCTATTATTTTTTGTCTCTTGTATTTGCAGCCATACGATAGATATGTGTTATTAGCCTTTTAGTTGTAAAACTTGTCAGCTATAACGCTACAACTTTACGATTATTGTAGTTGATGTTTATAAATTTTATGAAGTAATATTATTTTTCACTCACACAAAACCTTATAATCCTACCTGTACAATCTTTTTACCTAATTAATTGTATTAAGTTTATTTATAGTACAATAGATATGTAAAGTTATTAAGAAATGTATTTTCCTAATCACCAACCACTGCGTACGCTCCCCTCCCAACAGTCGCGAGTTGTAGTATTCCCTTAAAGTTTTTATCAAACAATTTTCAATTTGTAATTATTATTGTTTATTTTAAACTAATAAACCGTGCGTAATGTGTGTTGATAACAATAGGTTTAATGAGTTCTTCTATAGTACGTTATCTAACAAATAACTCTAAATATAATGGTGTTAAGTTATACCTTATTATAGTAGCAATAATTTTATTCCAAAATAAAAACTTCTAAAAGTTTGTTTTTATTATTTGCCTACTAAGTATAGGCTTATTATACTAACTAAGTGTGTCCTTAAAACCTAATGTGTGTAGTAGGATAATTGATTTTGTCGCCATGAAAAATACGTGTTTGTAGGTGGGAGGTTAGAATGTATAGCGTATACAGACATTCCTATAATAATAACTGGAATCATCTGATATAATGGTTTAGTTATTTCATGAATCCATGTAAATATGAAATACCTCAACATCAGCACAGTAGTCATGTTTAATAATAGAACTGACAGTTTGTTGATAAAGTAGTAACATATATCACATCAGGTTAAATACCAATACCTTATCAATATCTTCATCACACAAGGTCAAATTAAACGGGCAGATTTACTTTTTTATCTATAACTATATATTTATATTATTTTGTACGTTTAAAAACTATACGATTATCCACCTAATAAAATCACATGGTACATATTAATTCAATCTAAGCACAAATATTTTATCTTTTCAGTTCCAAATTTGTAAAGTATAAAAAAATTAATCACTTGTACGTATTGTTTTATAAGAAGCTATGCAATACAAATTCGCGAAAAATACAACTATTTGTATCTGAAAAGGTTTTATTAAAACAATACGTTCATGTGTAGTTCTTGTGTTAGTGTACATATGATATTTAGTACATAGTACAATATTTAGTACATAACTGACTAAGCAGTGTAGTTCTTGTGTTAGTGTACATCTGATATTTAGTACATAGTACAATATTTAGTACATAAATGACTAAGCAGTGTAGTTCTTGTGTTAGTGTACATCTGATATTTAGTACATAGTACAATATTTAGTACATAAATGACTAAGCAGTGTAGTTCTTGTGTTAGTGTACATCTGATATTTAGTACATAGTACAATATTTAGTACATAAATGACTAAGCAGTGTAGTTCTTGTGTTAGTGTACATCTGATATTTAGTACATAGTACAATATTTAGTACATAAATGACTAAGCAGTGTAGTTCTTGTGTTAGTGTACATCTGATATTTAGTACATAGTACAATATTTAGTACATAACTGACTAAGCAGTGTAGTTCTTGTGTTAGTGTACATCTGATATTTAGTACATAGTACAATATTTAGTACATAACTGACTAAGCAGTGTAGTTCTTGTGTTAGTGTACATCTGATATTTAGTACATAGTACAATATTTAGTACATAAATGACTAAGCAGTGTAGTTCTTGTGTTAGTGTACATCTGATATTTAGTACATAGTACAATATTTAGTACATAAATGACTAAGCAGTGTAGTTCTTGTGTTAGTGTACATCTGATATTTAGTACATAGTACAATATTTAGTACATAAATGACTAAGCAGTGTAGTTCTTGTGTTAGTGTACATCTGATATTTAGTACATAGTACAATATTTAGTACATAACTGACTAAGCAGTGTAGTTCTTGTGTTAGTGTACATCTGATATTTAGTACATAGTACAATATTTAGTACATAACTGACTAAGCAGTGTAGTTCTTGTGTTAGTGTACATCTGATATTTAGTACATAGTACAATATTTAGTACATAAATGACTAAGCAGTGTAGTTCTTGTGTTAGTGTACATCTGATATTTAGTACATAGTACAATATTTAGTACATAAATGACTAAGCAGTGTAGTTCTTGTGTTAGTGTACATCTGATATTTAGTACATAGTACAATATTTAGTACATAAATGACTAAGCAGTGTAGTTCTTGTGTTAGTGTACATCTGATATTTAGTACATAGTACAATATTTAGTACATAAATGACTAAGCAGTGTAGTTCTTGTGTTAGTGTACATCTGATATTTAGTACATAGTACAATATTTAGTACATAACTGACTAAGCAGTGTAGTTCTTGTGATAGTGTACATCTGATATTTAGTACATAGTACAATATTTAATACATAACTGACTAAGCAGTGTAGTTCTTGTGTTAGTGTACATCTGATATTTAGTACATAGTACAATATTTAGTACATAAATGACTAAGCAGTGTAGTTCTTGTGTTAGTGTACATCTCATATTTAGTACATAGTACAATATTTAGTACATAACTGACTAAGCAGTGTAGTTCTTGTGTTAGTGTACATCTGATATTTAGTACATAGTACAATATTTAGTACATAAATGACTAAGCAGTGTAGTTCTTGTGTTAGTGTACATCTCATATTTAGTACATAGTACAATATTTAGTACATAACTGACTAAGCAGTGTAGTTCTTGTGTTAGTGTACATCTGATATTTAGTACATAGTACAATATTTAGTACATAACTGACTAAGCAGTGTAGTTCTTGTGTTAGTGTACATCTGATATTTAGTACATAGTACAATATTTAGTACATAACTGACTAAGCAGTGTAGTTCTTGTGTTAGTGTACATCTGATATTTAGTACATAGTACAATATTTAGTACGTCACTGACTAAGCAGTGTAGTTCTCAAATAAAAATAAAACCAATATAATCCTTAACGATTTAGAGCCTCGGATTGATATTGCATACATCAAGTACTTTTGCTGAACGGGATCCATCCATCCGTGACTTATCTGACAGGGTTAAATCCAGCTCGTTGCATGGTAAGCACTCCAGTGTTCTTTTTGAATATATCATAAAAAAACTCCATCCTTCAACTATTGTTATTTACGATCGTTTATCAATTAGTAAAATATTGTTAACTGTTTCCAACAATATTGTGATTACGTTTATTCGTATTACTGCTTTCGATTATTCTCTAATAAGTATGTTTACACATAAAAACTATTTAATTTGATAAACAAATAGCATATATCTGGGGAAAGAGGTATTTAGGACACATCTTTATGCAACACATTTTCTTCATTTTCGTATTTAAAATCAGGTCCTGAAGCATGGGTTGTGTTACAGGTAAGCCCCGTTTAAAATCGTTGCCTGTTTTTAAGTTTTAAGTTATTAGTTTTAAGTTATTAGTGTTGCTCAAAGTATTAATAGAATTAATGTACAAAGGTCAGAACGGGAACCAGTTTATTATAAATAATAGTATTAGTTAAATATAAGTGCGGTAACGAGTTCATTATGTAAATATTATTATTAATAATAATTAAAAGGCATTTCGTTTTAATATGTTTCACAATAATACAGGCGATCTATTATTAGTTGGAATCAGTACTGGCAAAATGATCTGAGAATCACTGTTAAAAGATACAATTTTCATTTTGCACTCAGAGTATCGTAAATATTTGACAAATTAGAGTTTTGATCAAGTTAATTAAATACAAATGATTTATTTGTTATTACTTAAGCTACGTTGATTTGTCTAAATTACCATATTTATAGGCCAATATTCGAAGAGAAAAGGAATGTGAACTAAATATTATTGGTGAGAATTCGGCTAACTGACAAATCTCAAATATGGTTCTATTTTCTGAACAGTATCGGAAACTCGTTCTTGGTTATAGTCCAAAGTACAAACATAATGGTAGGAATAAAATATATCGTTACTTTGTATAAATAATTTCACTCCACTTCCCAGGTCACTTTTTCAATCATATACATGATAGATATACAAATAGTTTCCATGCTGATAGACTTCAGGTAACCTACACTTTTACAGCATTTTGAAAACTAGAACTGAATCTATCACCTGAATTATTTACAAAAGTTAAGTCCCAAGTTAAAATTTGTAGTAATCACTCAGGCTTGAAAGTGCCATTGCTAACAAAAATATATATACTTGCTGAGGGGCCTAAAGTAATATATTATTAATGATAATGGTACAGCAATAATATAAAAATAAAATTGTAGTTTTAAACATAAGATTTCATAAATTATAAAGCAACAAACTTTTAAATTGTGGAATAGTAATTATTATAACATTTAGATCCAACTAATACTTGTTATATAATTTAGAATGATAGAACATACTTAAAATAGAATTATAAACAATATAGAAAATGTTTTCAAAAATATAAAACCCAGATACTTAAAAATAATTGAAAGAGAAACGATTAGCTTAATTGATAATGTTTAATCAAAGGGTGGGACAGAGTTTTATAGAAACTAGATTGTAAAATTTGTACTTAAAATTTTTTTTATTTACGTACATTAAAAGCTTAGATTAAATTTAATTGTAAATATTAATTGCGTTTAATGATTTAAAAATACACAAATATCTAAAATTGATTAATTTATTGATACAAATTATCCATGTTAAAAATGTATAGTAAGGGTTAGTAAAACTTCTAATGATATGTTTTAAGATTATTTAGTATGGGGTAACTAAGTACGTTAAGACATGCATATACCTCTATCCTACAACTGTAGTACAACATCAATCACTATAACTATGTTAGGAAGTCAGCCCTCCCTCCCCTTCCAATCAGAGACCACTAACATCAGACATATAGGTCACCTGGAGCATTTAATGGCGTATATTTATCTAATTAATGATATAACAGTTGTTTTAGATGTTACTTCTGTTATAATCTCTTTATTATATTATTATTATTTAATATGAAATATTAAAACAGGGTTTTAATCAATGCTCCGTAAATTAAAGTAGTCTAAATTTATCTCAGTTGCTGGAAAAGTTTACCAATTTCAAAAAAAATTAGGTTTGGATAAATTTATAAGTAAAACTTATTAAACATTTGGTTAATGTATTTGATTGCTGTAGATTAATTCTAGGGTTTTTTACGCAAATGTTGAAATATAATGCACATATGAAATTTCGGTGCATTGTGAAAAAATACAATTAAAATATAAGGATCATAGTTATATTTGTGTTATTACCAATTTTAATTTCCAACTTCAAAATACTTCCTTTTCTGGACACAATTACAGAAATATAATGTTATTTCTTTACTATTTTTTACTAAAAAGCCCATTCATTCTGAATTGAACACTCATTCACCAAAATTACTACTTCCAAATAAAGAGTAACTTACTACAATAGTTATTATATACGTTTCTAAGTATATCTATAACTATTATAAATTATGCTAACTAAAAAAGTACGCATGAGTATATAAAATTATTATGAGCCAATAAGAAATCGATAACTTTATTGTATTTATTTTTACATAAACTAAAATTGTGAGGTGAGGACTACATAGACCTCTCCAACGCCTAACCACTATTATTCAAAATGATATATTTGTTTAAATGTTAAAATAAGGAATTGATGGACTATTTCAATTGGTAAACAAATATTTAAATGTGTGTAAGTTATTAAGTTAAATAAATTACATAAGATGAGTATGAAAATTAAACAATTAATTACTAAGTGAAAATAAAATGGCAATAAACATGACATTTCAGGAAGGGCGTATTACAAACAAACATCAAAAAAATAATTAACTGCCTATTATAGTTTGGTTTATCCTTTTCTATCTTATCTGTTTGAAATTTGGGCCCATGAATGTAGAAGAACGTCCATCTTATTTAGACTTCAGAAATAAAGTACTTAGTATTGTCTGTAAAAAACCTAGTATATTTTCTTGTAGGCAATTACTTAACCAAACTAGTGTACTTACCTTCCCGTGCATCTAGTTACATCGAGCCCTATCATATGTTCATCTAAACATCCATAATTTTAGAGCTGATAAACCGGAACACAAATACAATCTTCGTCATAATTCGTCACAACCTGACAACTCATTTCTATAAAAGACCTGTTATTTAATAGTTCAAGGCTCTACAACGCGCTACCACTTTCAATAAGAAATGCAAATAACATAAAATCATTTGACAGAAAGTCCAAGGTCTATTTCGTGTCCCATGCCTTTTATATCTTTGGAGAGTTCCTGACAATGGCATTTATAGTGTAGTGCTTGTAACAACTATTTTGTTTTAGTTTTTAATTGTAGGCTATCTTGTATTATTGACCAATTATTGTTATCTGTTTATTATAATTTATTGATGCTATTATGCAACAATGTGTTGTCAAAAATTAAATAATTATTTAATTTGATAAAATAACAGTAATTATTAAGTTCAAACATACTTTATCTTGCATATTCCACACCATTAGTTTTTTAATACGTGGCACAGCGATGGCAATAGTCTGCAATTCCAAAAGCGAGCCGATTACCTAAGCCTGAACCGAGCGTGGAGGTCGATGCTTGCAATCGCAGCAGACATAAATCCCATGAGTTAACCCATGAGTTAACCTATAGATAAGTATAGGTAAAAGCACTTAAAATAAATAAGTAAAATAGTAAGTAAAGAGTTTTAAAGTTTTTTTTAGAAAAGGGAGTTTAGTGAGTTTAGATAGGTTGCATGATAGGCCACAACATTTATATTTGAGTAAATATTGTTTAAATTTTCATTTATTAAACTTAAAACTTTTCCAAATTAGAATATATGAAATGCTTTGTTGGTAAATGGTTTATAATAAGGAAACAGTACGAAGTAATGCGTATTATATAGGAGGTGATTGTTTTAAGTATACCACAATTGGGATATTTTAAACCTGCAGCGATATAACAAACTTTAAATGGAGAACGTTTCCTCATTTTTTATGCTCATTACAATTACGTAGGTCAAATTTTAAAATTCGGTCGCGATTTTCCAAATTTCATATTTATTACGGGACCACCTATTTTTATGGTGGTTTTAAAATTTAATAGTGATTTAAAACATTTTTATTCTTGGTTTTTTTTAAATATACTTAACCGTTTCACCACTAGGAGTACTGAAAGGTTTTGAAATAAACCCTTATTTCACCAATTTATTAAATAGACGTGTTCTGCCATTTACAAAATTAAATCTAAACTTATAATGCATTATTTCTATTCAATTGAATGTTGAAAAGCTCTTCAATACATATTTTATACAAAAATTACAATCACGTAGTTCAAATTTTAGTATTCGGTCGCCATTTTCCGTTTGCAACTTTGAAATTACATAAAGTAACCCCAATTTTTTATTATGGATTTGGGTTTGACTAGTGTACCTAAAACTTTTTTAATCTTGTTATTTTTCAATATACTTAACCGTTTCGCCGCTAGGAACGCTGTTAAATTAAGAATTTCTTAAACTTTCAGCGCTCCTAGCGGAAAAACGGTTAAGTATATTAAAATATTACCGAGATTAAAAAATGTCTTAGAATTACTATTCAAACCTATATCCATCAAAAGAAATTTGGGTTACTATAAGTCATATCAAAGTTTTCCGCTAATTGGAAAATGGCAAACGAATTATAAAATTCCGGTAAAAACTACGTGATTGTAATATTTCTTTATAAAATATCTATTGAAAAACTTTTCAATACTCAATTGAATAGGCCTACAAATAATGCAATATGAGTTAAGCTTTATTTTTTAAACGGCAGAGCACGCCTCTTTAATAAATCGTTGAAATAAGGATTTATGAACCTTACAGTGCACCTAACGGCGAAACGGTTAAGTATAAAAAATACCAAGAATAACAATTCTTAGAATTTGTAGTAAAATCTAAAACCATCATAAAAATAAGGTATTTGCATAAAAAATGTTTAAGTTGGCCTCTATATTGAAAAATGGAGACAGAATTTAAAAAGTTTTGACCTACGTAATTGTAATGAGCATAAAAAATGAGGTAAAGCTCCCCATTTAAAGTTTGTTGTATCTCTGCTGGTTAAAAATATCCCAATGGTGGTACACTTAAAAAAAATCACCCTGTATATTCAAACGAATATAAGTGCTGTGCTCCTCCCCAACCTCCCCTATGTCTCTTGGCCCAATTATTTGTTATTAATAAGACTATACTAACTAAGAAAAAACAATGAAAACTAAAAATAATTAACAATATGATCTTTATTGTTAGTTAATTTAAAGAAAAAAGAGTAAACCATATTAAATATAGTGTGTGAATGTATGGGATTATTAATATCAATAATAAATAATTGTATTTCTTAAATTAGTCAGTTTTATATATTGTCCTCACTGAATTCAATCCTAATTACTTTTCCTCAAAGAGAGACTACAAAGCGCTGTTCTTGCACAATGTATAACATTATTAATCTGTGTTTCTCTTTTTAGTAACATATTTTATTTTAAGATACACCAACTAACAAGAGTTTTATTTTACTATGAAATCGGACAGAACAAGTCTAAAATATTACTTGTAGTACATATTAGACTAAAAGATACTTACTTAGTAAACAGTAGTTACATGTAGCAAACTAGTCCTTTAGTAATAAGCTACTGCATTAACTAAAAATAGGCAAAATATTGTTTTTCATTACTAACTATGCAACTTTGAAGCCAAATAACATAAAATATAATGTAATAGTTTATCTATATTTTCCTTCAATCAAGCCGGTTAGTAATTTATATGATAGGCCTAATTTAACATAAAATTGGACCTTAAGCAGTAACCAAAATTTGCTATATTTAGAATATTTTGATGCTAATATTTTACGTGTACTAAGTCAACGTTGAATTCATTTTTTAATATTTAACTATAAAATTCCATAGTATAAATCAATAAAGCTTACATGATAAGTTATATTATTATTTGAAACCATTTTAGAACTTTTAGTGATATTTCATTAATTAAACAAAATAGTTTGCACCTAAGCCTAACACAAAGTTTACTAAAGATTGTAATGTTTTAGTTTTTCTCTTCTATTTAATAACAATTACGTGGCTGACATCAAAGTTACAATAAATGATATTAATTGTGCTGGGAAAAAAATTAAAGAACTCTCTTCTTATGCAGAGGAAATATAAAAGTTGTGTCGCAGATGAAATTTAGTAAAAGAGTGAGCAATTCTATATCTGGCACCAGATTACTAATCAATGGAACCAAAAGTAAAATTATTCTAGACTTTCACAAAAGTGTTTTACCTTTGTTTATGTTAGATAATATTTATCACATTAAGTAAGTTTTCCATATTTTTTTCTAGTACCATAGGCATCGCTTCATATGGGAGATAAATGTTACAAGCTACACAACTTCTATGTAATGTCTTAATTACTATACATGTGCTTAAACTATTGAACAACGATTTTTTGTAAAAATAAGGAAGAATTCCTTATTAAAGTGGATTTGGATTTAATTAGTTCTCCGCATGTATCTGTGTAATTTTTTCAAGACAAAAAAATTATGAAATGTTAACCAAAGAGTGAATAAGGTTATAGAGACGAGGTTTTCCACAAAGGCTAGTAATCGTAAGGCTTTTTAGTAGTATACTTAACTTATTAAAATATTACAGTTTTGTGAAATGACAATTCATTAATTACTTCAACTTAAATCACAGTTATGTAAAACCTAAAATTGGTAAAAAGTATAATATCGAACAAACCTGTGTTTGTCCATTGTTAATAATTAACAGAGAAAACTACTTGTATTCGTTGCTAAAGCTATTAACAGAGGACCCAGAAAGGGATTTAAAAGGTAACATTTTTCAGTGTTTTAGAATTCACCGGAACAAATGAGATTATGTAAAACCATCCATAATATTTTGCACCTCTTTTTATGACTTGGAAATACTGCATAACACCAGATCAGTCACAAGATTATGTCACATATTTGTTGTAATTTTTAATATATAACTCGTACATTCTTTATAAAACTATTTACTTGAATAAAGTTTTAAAGAAAACCTAATATATAATGTATACTTTATTTTCAATTTATGTTAATATTTATATTTACTTTTAATTCAGTGTTTACTGTTGTTTTTCTTCTTTGCCATTCTAATATATACGTACATACAACACCTAATATATGTATACACATGAATATTTTAAATATTTTTTCCCTGTAAATAAACTGTCCCTTGATTAATTGTAAGTGACCACAATCACTCTTAGCGTTCATATTTTACACTGGTATTATTTCCTTTCTTTATTACATTTTTAACTGTAAATACATTTTAATTAAGTTGAGTAATATTATTATTTACATGAATAATTAGTTTCCTATTGTTTATATTATGGATAGAAAGTCTAGTCTGGTTTCGAATATGTTCCATTTCTAGCTTATATTTAGCTAGCTGACACTGATTTGAGCAAACATGGAACTGTATTTTATATTTCTTACGTTGTCAGATCATACAAAGCTGCCATATTATGTACTAAACACAGTATTAAACAATAATATTTGACAATCCTCAGGTTTTATAGATTCAGACCAAATGGTTAGCTATGATTCATTAAGTTTATCTACTTTAACATGTTCATATTCCTCATTTTTTAGTGGCGAGAAAATATTTAAATTAATTTTACTACCATATAAAACTTAACTACTTAATACATGAACAAAGCTTAAATCCAAACAATTATTTTATTTCACCCCACTGACAACATAATATAGAATATATGCATCCATAAAATTTATATAATAAATAAAAATAACATTTGCAAGATTGTAAATATTTTAAAGTGTAAGAGATATAAATATATTATTGAATGTTTTTCATACTATCATAAATAATTGTAAATACACGTGTGTCTATCCAGTATAAACTGTCATATATTGAACGGTGTTAATGGATAGCGTACGTTTGAGTTCAACAGTAACATAGAGTCGACCATGACAGAGAGGTATTGTTTGGTTCGTCAACAACAATACAATAGAAGCCACTGTCTTTGTTGAGTATGAGCTGACAAACCATAACACTACCATATTCTTCTCGTGCATGAACATCAACACACATGTGGTTTAGAGGATGGATTGTAGCATTCTATTTAATAACTTATAGTTCATTGTGTGGAAACTATTTGCTCCAGTTTCAAGCTGCATAATATAAACTGTATGCATTTATGGGAGCTAAAAACTATTCTTGAGGGATTAAACTTTCCCTAGTTCAAAGTGTATCCAAAATAAGACAAGAAATCATTAAATAACATAATATAACACTTTAACAATTGTTTGTTTATTGTTAAAATAAATAAAGTTTGATTATATTAAATAACTAAACTAACATAAACCATCGCTTAGATAGTTTTAGTGTATTAATGACAATTGATTAATGTTCCAATTATATCGTTAGTTTGAAAACGTATGCAAATATAATGAAGAATTGAAATTACAACTGTTAAACTAAATGCTGTTAAATATTATTACAATTGTAGGAATTATTGCATTATTTTCCATTTATAATTAATAACAGACACTGTCATAACTGTTAGTATTTATTAATCCAAGCAATGATTTAATGCTATTTTAATTTTATTTAAATTAACCTTGAACGTGGATTGTGGAATAATATTTTTTATTGTAGAATAATTTTGCTGAGATGTCCATTAGTATGAGCTAAAACTATAATTTTAAACTAATTAAGCTTCACTCATGATTTAACTCAAATAACTGAACAGGATTTCCGGAAATACCACAGTGGGTGTAAAAATGATTGGGGAACAGTTTTTAGAGCAATAGAGGAATTTATCAAGTGGTCGTGAATTAACGGAAATTATCCAAAAAAGATATTTTTTGAAAAAAATATATATAAGCCAGTATAATTTAACTAACTACATTTAAATATTCTTTATTTTAATAAAATAGTATCTAGTTCTTTAACAAAAATGTTCAGTCCTGTTATACACTAAATATGTCATGTTTCAGATATAACATACTCAGTGTAATATTTGTATAAGTTGGTAAGGCCTGCTTTGGAAACTTCATAAATATAATACATTCAGTTTTATTTATTTACAACATTTCAAAAATATATATAAGAATCATATATTATTGGCCATAACCCTATATTAGTAAAACCCTAAATAAAAAAAGAGTTAGTGAGATGTAATTTGAGAACTAAAGGTAATTATGTGGAGGAAGGTCTTGTATAATGCTTATAGGATATATAATGCTAACTTAATGATATGCTATACGTTTCTTCCCGACAATCCATGGCGTGTTGTGGAGCTACTAATGTGTGGTATATAGTTATCATTAACTTGTCCAGTCGCTTATTTGTTTCGTGATAATAGTTTCAAGTAGTTTTTTAATTAGCATAATACGTGTTGGTTTATATACAGTACAAGTAAACGTCACACAACACAAATGTATTATAATATAAGCACAAAATGCACAAATGCACTGTCACATTTCTTTTGTGAATCCCTCTGTTCTGAGGAAGGTGAGCGTGGTTCACCGAAATCGATCACCATAATATTTGTGCATTTTGTACTTGTATTGTAATATATTTTGTCATGTTGTCTTATATTGTAATAAACTTGTGTTGTTTGACGTTTACTTATACTGTAAAATAGTTTCATGTTTAGCTGAGTAATTGACGTTTTAATTGCAAAAATGTGTCTTCTAAAGTAGGTTAAAGTCAATAGATATTACTAAATATTTGATCGCGCGAACTTTATTAATACAAGTTTATTGGCAGTCGGTTTATTTTCCCATTGAAGATCATGATAGTTTATATTAATTCCAAAATGTTGAATCACTTTAAATGAAACATCATGTTTCGGTTTTATCCTCAAAAATTATTACTTTAAATCAAACCCATTAACTTCGACTCTACAGAACTTCATCCACGTTGTTATACTGTAGACTTGATTTAAGTCATCAACAAATTTTGTAAAAATATAGGTTTATCTTTTTAAAAATTTATTAATGACTTAAATCAAGTCTACAACATAACAACCTGGATGAATCTCTGTGGAGTCGAACTTAATGGGTTTGATATAAATTAATAATTTTTGAGGATATATATAAAGATAAGATAATTATAATTACTATTAAAATAACCAGAAAATGAATCATTCACGTATAGGAGAAATAAAATTGGTATTGAAACGGAGCTTTCAGTGCATCCAAAATTTATACAGATTTCAACTTTACAACCAAGAATATTTGGTTACATATTTTTATCTGACATAAAGGTTACGTTTAATATGGTTATGAGTCCTTTTGTCAACAACCCAAAA
>JAQJVL010007803.1:0-22242 GCA_035578905.1 Stictocephala bisonia
ATCCTCGCCTCGGAACTGGTGGAACACCCTCTCTGGTGGACTGGACCACCATGGCTCTCCATGCCACCTTCTCATTGGCCTGACGCTACTCTTCACCCCGATACTGACACGGATATCTCATCTTCAGAAGAGATGAAGACCACACCCTTGGTTGTCCTCACCTCCGCTCACCAAGCTGAATGGGATCTCCTGTCCGCCTATTCCTCATGGAATAAACTCGTGCGCATCGTAGCACTTTTGCTGCGCTTCATTGGCAATTGTCGTAAATCGGCCCACCACGGCCCTCTCTCTCCCTCCGAGCTCAACAGAGCTCGACTCAAGATTTTTAAACTCGTCCAGGACTCTTCGTTTGCTGAGGACATCTCTTCTCTTCAACGTCAGCGGGACTGCACTACCAGACTCCAACGCCTGAAGCCTTTTCTCGACGCTGATGGACTTCTGCGCGTAGGCGGCCGACTTAGCCGCACCTCGCTCTCCTCTGACGTCCGTCACCCTGTGCTTTTGCCCAAAAAACACCATATTGTGGACCGGCTTGTGGATCATTGCCACACTACTCACCTCCACTCTGGACCTCAGCTCACACAAGCTCTCCTCTCTCAGTCTGTTTGGATTTTATGTGCCCGAAGTGTGATTCGTTCACGAATTTTTAAATGTGTGACCTGTTTTAAAAATAAACCTCGCAACGTAACACCCCGGATGGGTGACCTACCCCCCTCCAGAGTGACCCCTGCTCGACCATTTTCGTCTACCGGCATGGACTACTGTGGACCCTTTATGAACAAGATGTTGACCCTTCGCTCTATCAAGCACGTAAAAGTGTTTTTGTGTATTTTTGTTTGTATGGTGACCAAGGCCGTACACCTCGAAGTTGTCATGGACCTCACTACAGACGGTTTCATAGCCGCCCTAACCCGTTTTGTGTCTAATAACTATCTCGACTTTCATTTCTCAAGTGTATTAACTGTATTCGATTGTATATTCTTTGTTTTATAACTGTCACCGTATATTTATATAGTTTTCCACCTCTCGCTCCGTGTAAATGCCACTGTGGCGTGTGCGTTTGTACCTCAAGATAGTGTGTGTATGACAATACCTGTGTTCTCTGGCTCATTCCTCTGCAAGGACATCTCTCATCTCCTAGTGTTCGACCCGGGGTCATCACGAATTTGTGGACTACCCAGCCGACGACCAGCCAAGTGTGTGTTGGACTTTCGCCGTGTATCAGCTCAAGGTACTGTCTACTTTACCTATATATAATATATATGTGACAGACAACCCCTCACCGTCTTAATCGGTTATTATTAAGTGGTCCTTCACCCCTATGTATTTTTGTGTATACTCTATAATTTACGTGCAAAAAATCTCATTCTCACGGTCTCTAAACACACACAGTTAAGCATTATATTCTTAAAAACCTGCTATAACCTTTTTGATAAAATGTAAGTTGTGAAGCCTTTTTGCAATCTATCACCTTTGACAACTGGATCACGTACTCAAAAGTATGAGGAAACTAATGGACATCTTGAGTAAAAAAGATATTCTGGAACTATTCAACAATAGTTGCCATCGACAAGTCAGTCACAGTACGACCAACTAATAAGGTTGATAAGTTTAGTTATACACATGCCACTTCACCTAGCTCCGGAAACTTCCACCATCCATGAGAAGAATTTATGTGATTTCCACTGCACAGCCTCGACTGCTGAATCTGTGCACACATGGTTCCTATTCCAACAGTAGCATAAGAATACTTATGGTGACTTCAAACTAAGGACTTTTATAGTGTTAAGCAAATGTTCTTATCATTAAAATACCTGGTGATCAACATGATAAGACCATACATAGCCTTTGATTCAAGATATATTACATGTACAGGATCAACATACATTGTGAAGGACCACTCTATTCCAGTTTTTTATTAGAGTTACATGGTGAACTAGATCGAATGCTTTTCTAAAATCTAAAAAGAGTCCAGTTGTTTTTTAAATATTGTTAATATTTGAGTATATCATTGAAGTCACACTAATGAGTGCATCTTCAGTTGAGCATCCCTTTCTAAATCCATACTGATTCCTGTTACAAAAATATATTTTAGCTAAGTAATCAATCTAATTTTCATTAGCTTTTCAAAAATTTTTGAAAATACTGATAATAAACTAATTGGCCTTAGAGTGTCCATTTTTATCGACTTGCCTTTTTTGAAAATGGAATTACAATGCTTTGTTCTAATGATTCAGGAAAAATACCTTTATTGAATCTTAAATTAATTATGTAAGATAGTATTGGTGATATCGTGTCAGGAATGTGTTTTATCAATGCAACAGAAATATTATGAAAACCGGTAGACTTTTTATTCTTTAAAAATTTAATAATCCTTAAAACCTCATCTGTAGATATAGGATGAGTAAAGAAGGAATCTAACCTCTGGAAGCGATACTGTGGTGTTGAGGAGCCACGTTATCACCACTGTATGAACATCGGTAAGAAACTTGTTTATTTCTTGTGCGATTAAGTTGGTGTCAGTTAATATGACCCTATTTTCAAGCTAAATTTTTTTCAACTTTATTACTGACCCTTGTTCTACTAATATTATTAAAGAATTTCCATTGGAGTGCAGTCGCATTTACATTTGTCAATTTTCCTTGCATGATAATCATTCTTTTATTTGTTTACATTGTTTGATAAATTGAGACAAATGACATAATAATTACTAAAATTTGTATCGTAAGGTCTTTTTTTGAAAATTGAGAAAAGCTTTTTTCTTTTTTTTTTTTTAACCATTAATTATTTTGCTGTTTATCCAAATAATTAATGGATAAACAACGAAATAATTAATGGACTGATTATCTTTGACTTATTACTTACATAAATTGATCTCAAGCTTAGAATGTTCTACAATTTCACTTAATATGTTATGGAACTTATCAAAACACCCATTTACATCATGCATGTTATAACATTCACTCCAATCTACATTATCCAACATAAGATTAACCTGTTAAAATCAATAAACACTTTAATTAATGTTTTACTCGTAACAATACTATTTTTAATAGATGAAGGAAAATCTTTATTCAACCACTTTAAACCTATACAACAATGATCAGTCACATCTAAATCAAATAGTTCTGTTCTGAACATGGATAAATTATTATGCTTAACAAAAATGTGGTCTAAGCATGATTCAGAAGATCTTCTAGTAACATTTTTAATCATTTTCTGAAAACACTAACTACTAAGCAGAGTTAAGTAACGTTGAGTAATTGCAGAGTTGTCTAAAATGTTCATATTTATGCCACCTACTATAATCGTGTGGTTTGATAAAGACAGAAAAAATTCTGATAACTCATTGAGAAATTGTTTTTCTGAATAACTATGAAGCCTATATAAACAAAATAAATTGAAAAATATGTTGTTACATTTTACTTTAAGAATTAGGACGTCGGCAGTTACAAATTTATAAATTAGCTGTGAAGCACTTATTTCATTTCTATTTTAAATGAAGTGAAGTGAACTTAGTGGAGAAGTTATGATATCCACATGAACGACTCTTTATTAATGGATGAACTGCTTCAGTGTAACTGGTTTCATACTGCACTGAAGCATTTAAATATAAATAAATAAGCTTTTGTAGTAAATCTTGTGCTGCATTCATAAACAACTTAATAAACATTTAATGCTTGATTTAGTTCCTTACCTCCTACAATATGAAATACATTATGAAATATTCTTACTGTAAAAATAAGCAATGTTCACAATTTCACATTAAGATTTTATATTTTCCAGAAATGGAGAAGAATGGTACAGGCTACGAGCAGCAGTGCGTCATTTAATGCTTAAACCCAAAGATGTCCAACAGTTTTTACCAGCAGTGCACCAAGTTACCCAAGACTTTGTCAAGAGACTTTATCATCGTAGAAATGAAAATGATATTGTTCCCAACATTGTCGTAGAGTGTAGCAAGTGGATTCAAGAGTGTATGTATTTTATTATCAAAGTACTGACAGTGGTTTTAAATACACAATAATGTACACTACTGGTTGGATTATTGACGTGATAGCTTGGTATCATTACAATGATATTGTTCCCAACATTGTCGTAGAGTGTAGCAAGTGGATTCAAGAGTGTATGTATTTTGTTATCAAAGTACTGACAGTGGTTTTAAATACACACTAATGTACATTACTGGTTGGATTATTGACGTGATAGCTTGGTATCATTACAATGATATTGTTCCCAACATTGTCGTAGAGTGGAGCAAGTGGATTCAAGAGTGTATGTATTTTGTTATCAAAGTACTGACAGTGGTTTTAAATACACACTAATGTACATTACTGGTTGGATTATTGACGTGATAGCTTGGTATCATTACAATAGGGTGGGCTGAAAAATATATATATATTTTTTTTTTCTCAACGCTATACCGAAAAAAAGTTGTCTCTAGGATAGGTAAATAAAATGCAATAAAGAAAAAAATGTTTTACCTAACCCCTAGCTAGCGCATTACACTTGAAATTTTGAAAATTCAAGAAAATTCATCAGAGATTTTATAATTTTTTTATACTACATTAACAGTTACATATTGGGGTGCTATAGTGAAAATCCTTTATAGTGAAGTTGTAAAAACAAACTAAATTACAGAAAAGCTAGTATTTTTAAATTCTGAGGTAGCGCAAAGAGCTTAAATTATCGTCAATATATCACTTTTTGAGTGCCCGCCGGGTGCCGGCTGTGGCTCGATGAGGCTTGTAACTTAATTGACTTCACCACTCATGTGTTTAGTGGCTT
The DNA here is from genome assembly GCA_035578905.1 of Stictocephala bisonia. NCBI lineage: Eukaryota > Metazoa > Arthropoda > Insecta > Hemiptera > Membracidae > Stictocephala > Stictocephala bisonia. Next base: position 4,789 of record JAQJVL010007803.1, read on the forward strand.
TGTTTTTTGGGTTTTTTCAATCACCTAAAGGAATATTATATACATAAATAATAGATAATTCATCCATAAGACTTTATTAATCACAAAAGTTATAGTGAAATACAAATTTCCAATCCTCATACTGAAAAATAATGTTTATAACAAAATTAATTAAATCATAGTCCTTTAGATAGTTGGTACATTGAAACTGCATTTGCTTGAAAATTTTGGCATTGATGCTCTTGATAGCAGCGTTGTTCGGATGAAACCATCTCTGTTTTTAATGCCAACGAGTTTTGAGGAGGCTTCGGTTACCAGTTTAACACATCGTTCCACAGCCTGTGTGTGGCACGGAAACTTGTCGAAGTTCCACTCTTTGGCTGTCTTGCCTGTTGAAATTTTTGCCCAAATATCTTCATCAGACACTCTTCTCAACAAAGGTGGTGGAAAAAGAGCAGCAGAAGTCCAATCAATCATTTCGTGATATTCCTTTGCTTGGAAAACAATATTTGGCGGTTTGAAAGTTCGGATCGTCATTTGTTGGGAAGCTGTAGACCTTGATTTTATAATTCTCCTAAACCCTAACTCTCTGATATGGGCTCTTTCATCAACGATCATGCTAAGGAGCAGGTTCTCTGGATGTGCGAAGAACGCATTTCTTTCAATCACTGGATCGATCACCTCAATTAAGTTTTCTGGCAGGAATCTGGAAGATTTTATTACTTCAAAAACATGGTTCGGCCCATCTGTAATGTACTTACTTTTTTTAATCTTAAACCATACAGGCATGTATGATTTAAGTGTGAATCGTACCAAAATGTGATGCTCTTCAGAGGGATTGTTTTCACTTATGTAGAGACGAAGAACTCTGTTTGCTGTTGTCAGCCATCGGGAATGGGAAAGTGGACCTGGTTCACGAATTGCTAAGTCTCCCGTGCAAGTGCCAGACTTTATAGCAGAGCTTATATCCAAAAGATATTGCTTATCCTTGCTTAACATTTTCCAGTCGATATCTGGTAGCTCACATTCGATGCTTTGAAACTTCACAACTGGAAGTCTTTCACATTTCGTAAGTTTTATGCCAATAGGACCACTAAAAGACTTTGGCCCTGTCGTTTCGCCATCCAAAGCTTGAAACAAGTGCCGGAACGGTAGTTCATTGAAGTGCAAAAGGCAAACTGACCACTGCAGTGGCCTCTTAATATTTTCTTCAATTTGGCAGATCACACCAGTTTCCATCCTGTGTTTGTGACGGTACCATCACATCCAATCACGTCCAGTTCGTCCAACAAAAAAAATATTTGAACTTTTCAAATGATCCAATATTGCACTGGCAATCTCTTTTGCAGTCCCAGTAGAGATTATGGCCAACAAATGGAACCAGGCTCCTTTATAATTGAATAATGTTCTTCTTTAACTGTTCTTCGGAAACACTTTTGATTTATTTTATCAATTGTCAGCGTATTATCCTTTCGGCCATCAAAGTACAGGCCTTGTATTACGTTTGGCTCTTTTGTACTATCGTATTGGAGAATTGTTCTGTAGGATTTCCTTTCCCTCCTCACCTTATTTTTATCTATTATGAGAGAATCTTCCTCTTTGGTTGCAAGACCTAGGTCATGTAGCACACTGGAGGCAATAGCTGCAGTTGCCCTGTCTGACATTCCAAATCGGTCACTGGCCAATGCGGTATTTTTTAATTGTACCTGCATCTTCCACGGCTGTTTGACTTTACTAGGAATGTAGTTGTCATCAGAAACATCTGGCTCTTCAGTTGAGCTTTCATCCGAAATCACTGCTGGTTCAGTTAAATCCTCAGAGCAGGAAGGCTGCGAGACTAGTGGAATGTTAGACGATACTTGTTGATTTTTAATTTCCTTCCTATTCAGTCTTTTAGTAAGTTTTTTTTCTCCTTCCTGTCTAAATTTCCAATTTTTCCTATTCCAAGATTCCTTTGGAAAAACAAAAACTTTAGTTCAGGCACTGGAATTTTTTTGTCTTTTTCACATTTACATAAAATTGATAAAGGGCACTCACATACCTCAGGGACTTTTTTGCAGTTGCAAGAGTACGTTATTTTACATTTGCAAGCAGAAACATCAAAGAGTGATAAAGCTTTTTGCTTGAATGCCTCAATTTTCTTTTTGTATTTGTCACTATCCTTATCAGGCTTAAAGGACTTCATTAAACTACGGTAGCTATCATGGTATGAATTTATCAACTGAACAATTCTGTAGGGCGTCACTGTTGGTATTGACGCTTTATCAAATATAGCTTTTACTTTTGGGGCAATAATGTTAGAAATCTGAGAGAAACTAACAGGCTTGTTACTTTCTAAAGCCAAGATTACTGTTCATGGAAACAGCTCCTAAGAACATCTTCGTAGGTTGGAAGCTTACTTACAGGCAACTCCCTTGGGTAGCCGAATAATGGACACTCAAAATCACTACGAGTTTTTTTGGCAACAGCCATAACGCACGCTGTTCTCACTAATCTTAAATTTCACTCAGATAATTATAATATAATCTGCACCAACAACGCAAAGCAACTACACGTTAGTACAATATCGTTTGCAAACTAAGAGAGAACACAATATGGCTGCCAGCGTACACACGCCGTGCATTGTGGGCGTGGAAGGGGTGGCCGGGAATGGGTGGAGGGTAGTCTGGCGGGAATGGTGGAGAGGAGTCGGGCAGCCGGTAGTCGCTCGTATTTGACGCTGTAAAGCATGATTTTCATGTCCGTTGCGCTACCTCAAATTTAAAAAATACTACTTTTTGAATAAGTTAATCTGTTTTTACAGCTGTACTGTAACAGATTTTCAGTATAGCACGCAATATACAGCTATAAAGAAAATTTAAAAAATCTTTAAAAATCTCGTGTTTTTCATAAAATTTCCGAATTTCAAGTGTAATGCGCTAGCTGGGGGTTAGTTAAAAAAAATTTGTGTTCATTGCATTCTTTTTACCTATCCTAGAGACAACTTTTTTTCGGTATAGCGTTAAGAAAAAAAAAATATATATTTCTCAGCCCACCCTATCATTACAATCCTGGTTTATTTCAGTAAAAATCAACATACTGTTTGTGTATCTTAAAATTGAATTTAGTGTTCAAATGGACATTGGAATGAAACTATGTTCTATATATCTGAGTCACCCATGTTGTTCTCATAGGAAAATTTCAATTTTCAACCCATTAAGAGTATCTTTAGTTATTAAATATGTGAAAATATGTTCATTTTCATGGGTCTACCTACAGATAAGATTTCAAAATTTTAAAACACTCATAAGTGGGTTAAAATTTAGGTTCTTAGTCTAATTTGAACTTTGTAGAGTGATGTTAACTACATTAACAATATTCAAATTGTTTAACCATTTCATGACTGACATTTCTATAAGTGATTACATTTTTTTTAAATCTGATATTAAAAAAGTAGTTGAATCTGACAAAAACAAAAAATCAATAATGTAATTTTTTTAACATTACCAAGAATACAAAACATAATGATTAACCCTTCGGGAGTGTATGCCGATTATATATCTTAGAGGAATTATCATTTATTAACTCAACAATTCATCAGTCATGTATTTTATCAACACCCTACTAAATCCCTCAAATAAATCCTCATCCTTTTAAGCCATCTTTAAATTCCATAACCTGTTATCAATCCCTTAACCCTTCTTTAAATGCTGTAACCTGTTTCATTCCTTTAAACCTTCTTTTAATGCTGTAACCTATTATCAATCCATTACTCATTTTTAAATTCTAAAATCCTTTTTCAACCCTTTAACCCTTCTTTAATTGCTAGAATCCTGTTTCATTCCATTAAACCTTCTTTAAATTTCTATACCCTATTTCAATCCTTAATCCATCTTTTATTTTTTATAAATTCTCTATCATTACATAACCTCTAACATTCTCAAATAAATCATCACATCTAAAACAAATCTTAACATTATCAAGTCAGATACTACTCATTAAATATTTTCCAAATACATTTTCAATCATCAATAATTCATCATATTTTCACATATATTATCAATCCTAAATTACATCTTAACATTTGTCATTAAACAAATAATCAATTCTTAAAATTGTACACCATTAATTACCAAATTATTTACATAATAACTAGTAATTTCAATCAATAAGTTATCAATTCTTACATTTATATAAGCATAGCTTGAATTATTCTTTACTAATGAACCACATATATATTACATCAGTCTGTCATTGATGCAAGTTTTTCTGATTATTAGTCATTTTGTAATTAATCACAAAAATATATTTCAATCATTTCAAAAAAGTTTCAATTATTATTTGTATTAATATCTATTCCTACACATTTGTTGATGCATATTAGAAAATTATTATTGAATACAATTGTCATTCTTTCATTATCAAAGATTCATTATTTATAAATTATTTATACTTTTGTTTTATTATTTATTTGTTACATATTATCTATTCATTGCTATTATTTATTTCATACACATTTGCATAATATTTTATTTTTTATTTATTATTTTGGGACATATTGCCAAGTTGTTGTTACGCCAGTGGGTCTGATGTCACTGCACGTACTTTGGGATAGTTCATTTACAATGCCATAGTGTTCAAGTATGGGCCAGGGTTCTGGAACATTGTAAGTGTTCTTGTAGAATATTGGTTTTCTTCAGAAGTTATTGCTTATTTTGACACAAGCTTAAAAACATTCACTCACTTTTATAAAACTGGAAACGGTCCACGTGAAAAGTTTTACACTGTTTTGTACTCATGTCCATTTTAAGTTTCAAATGTTTGAACACTACAATTAAGTTCTGTGAATATCTGATTCACAAATTTATGGGTCTCGAGAGATTATAAATAGCGAAACAAAGATTGTCTTATGTCCAACTGGTTGATGCACAAGTTGTTGTTCTCGAACATGTGCTGTTGTCCTAGTGTAGACGGTTGGACGTGCCTCTTCAATAGGATGAGTCATCATCCGGCGTGTCCCTGCAATGACAGCTCAACTACGTCACGGGTCTGGCGAGGTAGTGTCGTCGCGTTCCGGACCCCCATCTGTGTGGCACCGCACCTTTCCACATGTCCATGCGTGTCTGTCTTTCACAATGTTCCTAATGTCCAAAACAGTCTCAACTAGTTTCACTGAAAGTTTGTTTCGGCACAAAGTCTTTTTATTCACATGACTACTTTGATTAACCTTTCCATTAAATAATACATATAACATAATTAAATCACATGCTGTTAATTATAGAAATAGCCTGTCTTTAATTGCATCAGCAATTAATTGAAGTAAAAAATTGTTTACAAATATTTAAACATACTCATATTTAATCATTTTTTTTATATTATCTATTATTGCTTGTGTATACACACATATTACTTGTGTACAAAACTTTAATTATTCATACATCTACTAATGTTGCTTTGACATATTTCAAATTGATATATGCAAAGTTTCCAATAAATTATTACTGTTGGTTTATTATTGACATTTTAATAATGAATCATATTTACTATTATCTTTCATTCATATCAAGTTATTATTTCTATTATTATTCTTGCATCATTGACAAATAAAAGTTTACACAAAATTATCATCAAACATTGCAATTATTTTCATCATCAAATTTTACAATCACATATCTCTCATATCAATTTCATTCTTTACCATATTATTTATCAAAGTACTAATTTATGGGTGTCTGCAGCATGACTTAGTAATGGTGTTTGCCATACTACAGATCACTTCAGACTTATGTCTTTAGACTCTCTTATCAAGGCTGACTAACACCTGAAACTGATATACTGTGCCATTGTGTGGTTAACAGAGTACTTGGCGTTAAAGAATTTAGAATTTGGAAAGTGACTAGTTGTAATTATGGTCGAATCGTACTGCTATTAACCACTGGCTATTCTCCCTTCATAAAATTCATCATAAACATCTATAATAGCACATACAATGTACATACTTGAGTTATTTCAACATCAACATACACAAATTGCATTAAAAAAGTATTATAAAGAGTCTTCTTTACATCTTAGTCAAACATAGGTATCATCTCATCATATTCAATATCAGAATTACATTCATCTGATTTCTTTCAATATAAGAACACACAAGTTATTGTAACAAAATATTTTTCAAAAATCTCCTTAAATCATATTAGTTAAACACCTCCTGGAATCATATCGTATTGTTGTTTGAGTAGTATTCATTATAAACAAAACAATTTGTAAATACAAAGTGTTTTAAAAATCTTGATGCATTTCATTCTAACATACATGGCACATTCTACCAATGTTGTATTCAAAATATGGACATAAACAAGTTATATTAACAGGGTAGTTTAAACAATCTCCCTAAATCAGCTTGATATCACATCAATCTCCTATTATCATTTATTTTATATTCATTTAGTCATTTCAATATAAGTATAAACAAATTACAATAACACAGTATTGTAAAGAAATTCTCCTTTCATTATTTTAACAGAGTATACACAATGTGTGTCTTTGGATTATATTCAATATCAACATACAAGAGTTACAAAAGCAAAGTATTACATTATACTTTATTTACTTCATCATGGTTTAATATTTCTTTGAGTCATATCATATTATTATTTAAATCATTTTTAGCATAAACATTGACAAGTCATTAGAACATTGTTTAGTATTAACCAGTTATCATACAAAGTTTTACAAGGTAGGCCTATCTCACCTATTTCATTTTATGTGAACCTAGTCATTGCATTATTATTTGGTTCATATTTTATGTATGTATACATGGGTTATGGCAACTATATATTTTAGTAAATCTTCATACTTCTTTCTAGATTTACTCATTTATCATGTTATTATTTTAAAATATTCAATATAAACATTCATGGATTATGAAGCAAGCTACCATAAAACATCTCCTCAAACTACCTTATTCTCACATAAAAATCATTTTGTTATTAATGTTGTATTCATTTATTACACATTATTATTATCAGCGTTACATTTAAATCATTTAATATCTTTCATATCTAATAACAACTCTCTGGTTATTATTATTTTCACAAATTTTTAATTAGGCCTACCATATATTTACTATTATAACATTTGTAGATATTTTTCTTTTAACAGTCATTCTTACCATTAACAATATTTATTTATCATCTTAGTTTAACATTAATGTCATATTATTTCAATGTTATATTTAAATCTCTTATTTAATCACATATTCATCTTACTGTCAATATTATAATTCTTCAACTAGGCCTATTATTTGTTTAATATTAAATGACATCTTTAAGCATTTTTCTTATTTAATAATCATCTCTACACTTTCTTTATTTATTCTTATATAACCCCCCTATCATTATTAAAGTTTCCTTGTTTCAATCACTATTTATTTATTATTTCTAAGTATTTTTTAGTGAACAGCTAAGTTTATAGTTTAGTTTTCTGAGCAAATGTAGTTATCCGAGAGCACTGATTTAAATTTTTTCTTTTTATATTTAAAGTTTGAAAAGCATGAGATATTATAGTATCTCATCACATAGTTTACAAAGTCTTCCATGTCTACATCAAAGTTTTCACCCCCCATCATATTATTTTCAACTTCTTTCTGCTTATCAATGCCCCAGTATTTATTTATGATAGTCATCTCAAACTCAAAGAACTCGTTTAGCTCCTCTAGCCAGTGGCGGCCATAGACCTTACGGGGCCCTAGGCAAGTTTATTTTGCGAGGCCCTAATTCCAAAAGAAGTGACTTCCAAAACCCCCAACAATTATATTTACTTAAACCAGACTTTCCATTTTATTGTAAAAATATACTTCTTAAGCATTTAGAATGAAAATGAATGTAAAAAATCAAGATTAACAATAAATCCAAATTCTTATTAAAAAATCAGTAGCATAGCAACCAAGAAATAATAGAAATACGCCCATATTTTTTTGTTTACCAAGAAGGGTCATAGTAATATGACATAAAAAAATATGCATCATGCTACCCAGTGGTATTGATCCACCCACTCACCCATACACGCACAGAGGTATTGGCCCACCCACCCACCCATACACGCACAGTGGTATTGACCCACTCACACACCATACACGAACAGTGGTACTTTATATTTTACAATCATTGCAACACCACCATCTTCTTCAGATACAGTTCTCGAGAATACTTTCAGTTCTTGATATAGTTCATCACAATTAACATCACTATAATGTTCTCTGGACCTCCCCTCTCTTCAATTTACAGTAAGATCAATTTGGAATTGTCTTCAACTATTTAGAACTTCGTGGTCTGGTTTATTTCGCAAAGCTGCAATATTGTACAGAAATCCAAAATTGAATTGGTAACGTTGAAGCTCTGTGAATCGGGAATTCAGACTTGTTTGTATGCAATCTGTGATAATAGAAGTAGGTACTGTGTCCTCATTACGTTTTCCGGAGCAGAAAGAATTTCATATTCTCCTTCATAATCAAAGAGCCTTTTTTGCGAATACGAGTATGTCTGAATTCTTTGTTGACACCAACCTCTTCGACCAAAGAATTTGCGTCAACTAATACAGAATTCCAACCATTTTCCTATGTTCGGAAATCCAATCTAAAAATCAGTCCAAGTGCTTCACAGCTGTACTCAAGTCTATATCGGGTTTTGCCATAGCTTACTTATAATGTTAATTTTGAATAGAATGTCATGCCACACTATCGAGGAAATAATAAACTCATAAGAAAGGATTTCCTGGTGTAATGACCTACATTCACTAGACACAGAAGGGTCCCCAATATCTCAAAGTGCTTTAAGGTAATCTGTTACGTCTTTTAGCTGATATCTTACAGCTTTCACATCTGCACCCTCACCTTGTTTCTGATAAAGGCTTGAGTGTTAAGTTTATTCTTGCTTTTAGTACTGCCCATCTCACCTAAGAAGATGGAGTGTGTACAACCGTTGCAAAATTCCACAAAAGAGTTTAGCTGAGGTGCACGATGCTGCAGCATCACCAAAAAGGAAGTTCCAGTGGCAACCACACGGGGTGAAAAAGGCTAAAGGGTTCATCTCGAGTATTGTGCCTGCACGCAAGTTATATTATACACGACTGCCATCTCTCGTGCAGTCAAGTATAATTTAGTAATACTTAGCTTGCTTTACCCTTTCTATGATTTCTTGTTTTACTTTTCTGGCCATCAGATCTATAAGCTCATTCTGTATGTTTTTTTCCTAGGTAATGATTATTTAGTCTGTTATCTGTTATACGTTCCAAATAACCTCTTATAACTGGATCAAACTTATCAGTAAATTGTACCAAATCCAAAAAATTGCCCCTGTTTTCTGTAAGTAAGTCCTCCCTATGACCCGAAATGGCAGTTGTGGGTAGCTAAATCATCAATTATAGACAATATTCTTTCTAAAATATCTTTCCATTGTTGCCTTTCAGATTGTAAATGGTTTTATAAATCTGAATCCAAAGTTTGGTTAGTTGTTAATCTTTTTTCTAACTCAACCCATTTTAAAACGTTATCAAGGTGTTTAAAATTTCCCTCGTGCGATTTGGTACGGTTACTTATGTTTTTCCAGTCATTATAACGGAAAGAGGTAAATGCATTGTTTGAGGATGAAAAAAGTTTGCATGGGAAACAGAACACTTTGTCGGCTTTTACTTAGTAAACAAGCCAGCGCCAGTTCTGTTTCTCACCATTACTTAAAGTTCTTGTGTAACGCGTTGATGAAAACTGTCTTTTGTTATGGTCCACTGGATATTTAATGTCACTATTCTCTCTCACTGGCCTTTTTAGTATAATTAGTAACCTTTGCTCGTCATTAATTAGAAGTGACCACACATTCGGGTCAGGATCACACACAGGATCAGTTGGCCTATCGGTATCAAAAGTCAGTGAGTTTGTATTATTAATAATAGGCCTCTCTTTACTACAACTTCCTTAATTATCACTTGTCTGAAAATTAGCTATATTACTAAAAATAGGACTGATAGGCGTGCCGATTTCAATACTATCTGTTGTTTGTTGTGATCATTATGAATGTTCACAATTATACAGAGAATTTTCATTTGACGAATCTCTTGTACAACTTAATTCATTAATAGGCTTAAAACTTGAGTTTAAACTATTAGGCCTAGCTGCTGTACAGTTAAATCTGATGTACTAGCTGCAAACATAAAATCATTTGATTGAGTAATCTTATTAGACTCATGGTCTTTACTGTCACTAGGAACTTTAGCTATGGCTGCAATATTTTTATTTGTAGTGCTTAGGTCATGTTTTTCTAAAGAACCACTTATCTTTTGTGTGTACTCCTCTTTCGTCTTTATCTTTTGTCTTTTAACGCTGCCACTTTCAATCTTTCTTCCAAAGTCTCTCTCCCTTTTATTATTTTCACCCGAAAACATGGTGAATCGTTTCGCAATAATAATGATTAAAACAGAACACAAACGTAATCTGCAACGAAACCGGTAATTAATGATAAACAAACAAAATACACACACAAATAAAAAGCAAAATATTCACATCAATAGTATCTTGGACGTGACTTAGTGTTTAGAGAAATGTAAATATAACCTCAAGTTTGGCGCACAAAAGTATTCAATAGCAGAACTGAAAATATATTTCCAGTAGCACTGACAGGCTCAATGTTGTTTAAGTTTTTGTCCACATCTCCAATATTTAGTGACTCGTCTAAGTCGTCTGCCACTGCAAAAGTCTGTCCGACTGTGATCAGCAGGTTGCGTTCACTTACCCTGGCGACTGATTGCAGGCGCTCGGGCGCTACGGAGAATATAAAACATCCATTGATAATGAACTATAATATTTTAAACAACAAAGTCCATGTTAACAAAGCTTTGTGATTTTTTACGAGTTTAGGTAAAATTAAGTAAAGTGTAAGTTGTGAGATATTCTTGGTTCTTGAAAATTAAAAAAAATTTCGTCAGTCCGTCCCATTGCGGATTCGTTGCCTCAAGTGCGGGGCCCTCGCTGCGCGGGGCCCTAGGCGGCCGCCTATTTCGCCTAATGGACGAGCCGCCTCTGCCTCTAGCCTACTTCTGATTGTTTTTAGTTTTTTATTTTCTTGACATTTGAAGTTATCTACTACACTTTCAAAGTTAAAGTTACCAAGTGCTAGGGTTCTGTTTATTTGTTCCATTTTGTTATCTAACACTGTGTTTAGATATCCTATCTGATTTTCTATTTCATCATTTATTTTAGGCCTACTGGTTTGGTTATTTAGTTCATAGCCTATCTCTCTTGGTGTTGCATTTGCTTTTAAGTGTTCATCTAGTTCATACTCAACAAAGTCTACATTTACTTTCTTAGTTTTATTGACAAAGTTGTCTTTAGTACTCCCTATTCTATCATCAACTTCTTTTATGTGTTTATTCGTTTTCATGTTAGATTCATTGTTCAGATCTATTACATTATTATTTACTTCTTTTACCTCAACACTTTTTTCATCTAACCTTACATTTATTTCATCAAGTTTAGCATTTATTTCATTAGTTATTTTTAGTAGCAAATCTACTCTCATGTTATCGTCATCATTTAAGTTCATCTTATTATTATTCATTGCTTTCATCTTACTACTTGATCCCCCTAGCTTAACATTAATCTGCTCCAGCTTGGTATTTATGTCATTATTTACTCCTAGCAGCACGTTTATTTTGTCTGCTAACACCCTCTCCTCAGCATTATTTATTCCTATAGGTTCCTGCCTATCTTTATTCTCTACTCCATTTGTTTCATTTATTTTAACATTAGTATCACCTAATTTAACATTAATCTCCTCTAGTTTAGTGTTAATGTCACTATTTGCTTCTATCAGCACATCTGATTTATTTGATAATAGCCTATCTTCAGAATTATTTATTTTTATAGGTTCTTGCCTACCTTCATTATTAACTTCATCTATTTCATCTACATCACTATCTTCCTTTGATTCACCATCTTTATTAACATCTACTTTTACTTGTTTGTCTAACTTACTTTCAAGTTGATCTATTCTCTTATTTATATCTTTCCTAAGCTCATCTAATTTCACATTGTTTTCCCTATTCATCTCTACCATATCAGTATTAATCTTGTCAAATTTATTATCAAAATTCTCACTCATGCTATTTAATTTAGTTTCTACCTTTGTATTTATGTTATTAAGTTTTGTCTCTAAGTTGTCATATTTAGTATTCATACTTTCATTCATGCTGTTTAGTTTAGTTTCCACATTTGTATTTATTTTTAACAACATGTCCATTATGTTGGACAATGTATCTTCTCTACTTGATTCTGGCCTAGCTTCATCGTTTTCGGTTTTGTTTTTGTTTAACTTGATTTCCCTGATAACACTCAGAGAGGTATCTGAATCCTCAGAATCCAACTCTGAGTTTTGGACTATATCAACATCAGCCATTATTATAAATTATAATTTAATAAATTCAAAATTTATTACTCTACACAGTTTTTCTTTTACTCAAATGAATATTGAATTTAAATTAAACAAAAATATTTTCTTATTATTTTTTCTTTCTATATTTAATTTATTTTAAATCAAATGTATTAAATGTATTTAATTCATTATTTGTATCATATAGCTTAACCTCTAACACTTTTCAATTACTTAACTCAATCAATTGATTAAACTAAATGAAAATTACATGAATTCAGCATTCTTTGCTAATTGTTGACAAATTATTATGATTCTTTATTTTAAATATTTTTTGAATAGATTAAAATCTAATATTTATACTACATCGTCTCACGTTGTCGGCGCCATTCTGTAACCTTTCGCCTTTAAGTGGTTACCTTTATTTAATATTTTCAATTAATCAGTAAAATTAATTGAAGTTGAATTCTTATATTTCAACAATTGATCAACTAATTTGATCAATTATCTATAGTGTGCTACCTTGATGAGGTTATTGCATCACATTGATTTATTTTTCTTTTATTATTTAAAGATAAAAGTGACTAAACTTTGATTTATTTTAATTTAATTTAATTTAGAGCATGATTCTCTTTTTTACAATCTCAGGGTCGATATACGGTAAATCGGTGAGATGACGTAGTATAATGAAACAAAATAATTGATTTTTTACAAAGTAATTTATTGTTACATGTTATTAAAATTTAAAATCTTTACTCATTTCACTCAAAGTCTAACAATAGTAATTCAAAGATTTTAACCTACTTCATTTAGAGAAATTATATTAACATAAATTTCTTAAGTTAACTATACATTGAAACTTATCTGGATAAATTTGTAGCTGAGTCCAAGTTATTTACTGTTACACGATTTTTCTTTTATTTAAAGTACTACTTGATTAAAAACGCACAATCCAAAGACTTTTAATTTAAAATTTGTTTTAAATTATTTTAAACTTATTGGTAACTGTGACTTTATGAGTCCAAGTGCCCACGCGGTCTATAAGGGCCGAAAACCCGACACATGTTGATGGTCTTCTGATCTAAAAAGGACTGAGGGAGAAGCGTCTCTCCATGAAGGGACTCAATTTTTACCCCTCCTTCTTCTTCCGGCATTATTCCCCTCTGGGTTAAAGACTATCGGTTCTTCCGGTTTTGCCACGAGGTAGCAAACCCATATAGTGTACTGTTCTCCCCGTATTGTGCTGCTTTCTACGGGCATTTTTTGAATTACAGGTTCCGTTTTGATTGGTTCCCTTCGGGAACTGACTTTTGCGTCTCTCTTCTGCGCTAGATCCGGGGTGTGGCCTATGGAACGTTCTAGTAGACTCCTCGAGTCCTGTCCCACGCCAACTTCGTTTTTATCTTTGTTTACTGTTATGTCTGAGACATTCCCATATGTTTTGATAATTCTTGGAACCAGCCCACCCATCCTGTTTCGAACAAAGGGTTTTGTTTGAGGGGACATATTTCTGTCTCCACGTCTACCCATCTGGCGTCTTTCTCACGACAATTCTCTAACATAATTTCGACCATCCTTATTTCTTCAAATTAAATATATCCTTTTCCTTATATACAATAATTTTATTATTTATTTAATTTAATTAATTTACCTATCAATTTGGTGGACCTGTTACAATATGAAACAAATTGTACACTACTTTAAAACAGGATATAGTAAAAAATTAAACATTAATACAAAGATACAAAATTCAAACAAGTTCATCTTTTTCCTCATCGACTGGAACGGTTGACGGAATATCTCCAGAACTTAAAATTGATGTGTAAAATGAGTGTTTGATTGGTGGTATGTATTCTAAAAGAGACATCAAGTCCTTCTTTTTCGGCTCATCTATTTTTCTTCCATTGGGGTAGAGAACATCTAACTGCATTACTTCCGTTGTTGTCCTTTTTTTGATGTTGACAGTGGAAAAGGGGACCTCTTCGTTGTTAGAGTATTTGTAATGTAAGAGCAGAGGCTCTGACTGCTTAAAATTAATCCACTGTATTTTAAGCCACTCAACCTTTTGATCATTTCCCACATCCCCAGTTTTGACAACTTTGCGGTTTGTAATATTGTTCATAAGCTTTTCAAATGAAAAAAAGTCATCTTTTTCCATTTTTTTATACTTTAAATGGTGGCTTTTTTGCTGACAAGACCACCTTGATCTAATCATCTGGTACATAAACTTCAGAGTGATACTTTTTTCTTTTTCAATGAGACCAAAATCTTGGTCACAGGCCAAATATGTATGTCCTGAGACTAAAAATTTGTGGTCAATCTCAGTACAAAAATATTTAGGAGACGTAGCAATGTAATCACATAGTGCAGCTACTTTTATATTGCGGTTTTGACCGCCACATTGGTCACTGTACATGATCAGTTTTGAAGTTTTAACATGGTTTTCCACAAAATGTAAAATACATGATCCCACTTCCTCAGGACCACGGGAGGCTACAGCCTCATTCCACACATACATGTAGCTGTCTTTAGTGGACAAATTGTGTATTCCTAAACAATACGTCCACAACTGCCGTTTGTAATAAACTGGCCCTGTGGATAGCACAGGTGTTGGCAATGTTTTCATTAAATCAAACGCAATCACGCTAACGTCATTTGAAGGATCCTTCCCTTTTTTAGCATCTACCCTGTAACCCGTTCGTGCTGATTCAGCTAAGCGCCAGTGTAATTCTTGTTCAATTTTTACAGGCCTTTGTTCAGTTTCTGGTAATGATTTAAGTTTGATGTTAAATGCATCACACTTACGGCAGCTGTCTGTGACTGGAGTATGAAAGTGATAATTAAAATCATTATTAAAAACCTTTCTAAAGACAAAGGGTGAAACATGATCAACCTGATTTTCTTCAACATAAATTTTGTACATGATTGAGATATTTAAGTTGGGCGAAAGATACTTTCAATTTGGATTTTTTACCCTAGAGTAGTGGGAATCATAAGCTGGAAACTTACTAATGAAGTCCTTTACCTTTTGCAGCCTATGATCAGGGATTTTATTTTTAGGGGCTTTTCCTTGTCCTCTCTTGTCTTTTGGTGGGGTTATGGCGTTGTCTTTATTTTTAATGGCCCGTGAAATTCTGCCATCACTTACTCCTAGAACTTTTTTAAAATACTCCTTACATACCCTGACTTCTCCTCCACTTTCCTTCTTTAAGTTATAAATCCTTTTAAACATTCGTTTCTCTGAATTAGATTTTGTATAAACTCTTTGTTTTTTGACAACTGTTACTAAGTTATTTATAAAGGAGGTTTGTAGATTATGGTCCGCTAGGTCATAATAGGAATAAAATATTTTTTTACAGTGTTCAGTCGGCAATTTAAGGTGACACTTAAGAGGGCAAGAGCAGTCACCAGGTGCAAAAACTTTTGCTTCAACAACATTTCCTTTTCTTGTGGTGTACTGCTTTCCTGAATTTATGAGTCTTTTTCTAACATTTTGTTTCCAATTTTGAACATTTCTTTGCCTCTTTCGGGATTTTCTATTATCTTCAGTCGGTATTGTACAGGCAGTTGGTGATAGTTATGATCTGAGGTGGAGGGATGATCATTACCTGTGTTTGTTGTCTCCATGCGAAGTCTTCTCAGCGCACTTCAACATATGTCGATTTTTGGGTGTCTCAGTTTCATAATCTTCATCTTCTGAAGGGGCGTAAGAAGACGAGGAATATGTATCTGGGAATAGCTCTTCCTCAGACGAACTCTCCAAATCTGAAACAATCGTAACCTTCAGAAACACAAGATTAAACTTTTAAATAAAATATCACTTTTTAATGTACTGTACCTTCTTAGGTATTATATTATTATTTAAATGATGCCATATAAGATATAATAAAAACTGTTGTTAATACCATTGTAATGTGAACTGATTCTTTGAAAACTAGTCTATGATTAACAACCTAGGCTAACCTTATAAACTGGGACTTAGTTGCAAACCTTTATTTGTAGGCCTAAAATACAGTTGTATGATTAATCTCATAAGTAATCTATTAAACTAATAAATTATTATATTTTTCTTACCTTCATTCATGGTTCGTTGGAATAGGTACTTGTGAAACAACCGTATCAATACAATTTGTAAGTTTCAAGTGGAATGCTTTTAACCAAAACAAACATGAAAGTAAACAAACAAATGGCTCAAGCCACAACAATGGAACAGAGAACAGACTGTGGGTTAGGCCACACGGCTGTGGCTTGGGCCACTATTCAGTTTGCAGCTGACTCAAAGACCAATAATAAACAAACAAACTAGTGCTGCTATCTATCAGAAAAATGGAAAAGGTGGCTTGGGTCGATATGCAGTATTTAGAATAGAGTGTTAGAGATATTCTAAGGCTCATATCTCAATATTGCTATTTTGTGGGTTAGGCCACTTGTCCGCTTAGCGCCTCATTTGTTCTGTTTATTTTATTTGTATAGTTTGGTTCTGTTTACTTTTGCAAAAACTGCCAGGAAAAGCCTTACTTGCAATCAGAAATCTGTTTTAAGGTATGTCATACTAAAGAGAAATATGCTTAAATACACTTGTAATATCATGTTTAGTCGTTAGATTATGCAATGAAATAAAACTAACAACTAATAAGTATTTTATTTCAAAGTTACCTAACAACTGATTTTAGTAGAACAAGCTAATGGCGGGTAAAAAAAAAAAAAAAAAAAAAACAAAACAATTTCTCTTCTAGAGCTAATGACGTGTATATACGCAAGTATCATTTTTGGAAAAAAAATATTTCGGCCAAATATTAGTTAATTTTGCATATAATAGTTGATTTTGAAGCATAATATTATATATTGGAAAAAATTAGTAGTGACCCAAACAAATTTCATGTATGCTTACATTAAGAATGTGAATTAGCTCGCGAAGGGCTAAGTGGCTTCATGAACAATCGTTTGAATTTTAAAGAAATCTTAGGTATTTTAACTACTCTATTTAAAAATGTTTTGTTTTTATATCTAGAAATGTTGAATATTTTGACGTAATTTTTATTGTGTATCCTAGAGGTCCAACCATTATTTATTGAGCACT
>JAQJVL010007804.1:0-2500 GCA_035578905.1 Stictocephala bisonia
ACCGGTTTAAACTGGAGGGTCCTGAGCGAAAAGTTTGAAAATGTTAAATGGGCTGATAATGCTGGAAAGTTTTCCAATTGGGTGTATAGGGTAGCTGGAAAACTAAGTGGTTGCACTCAAGATATAATATTCAATAATATTTACAAATTCGATGTATTGACAATAATAAAAGACATATTTTTTTAAGTTATATAATAATATTTAAGTTATGCACAGATAAAAAGGTAAAAAGAAACTTCATAAAAATACTAGTCCAGTAATATAATTTTTGTTGGTTTGGAGAGTGTACAAAACTCATACTTATTACTCCAGTTTAAAGTTGAGGTTGAATGCATACTTTTTTACTTTATATGTGTAATGTGGTTTTTGTTGATTTTGTAAAGTAAATTAAACATTTAATTACATTAGTTCTACAGTTAAAATATTGAATTATTCAGTTAACTACTAATTTATATGAAAATGGCATCTAGTTTGTAAAATAACACTTTTGTTACAAACAATTTCACCCATTAGTTACTTTGAGATCATTATTGATATTTATAGATTAAATAATTTTATTTGCAACTGCAATCAAATGTCCTTATATTAATGTAATATAAATTTAGTAAAAAGACGGACATTTATTTGATGTGAAACAATATAAATACTTTTTCTAAACAAATTAAAAATTAGAAAAACAAGTTTTACACACCAATAGCGGATATAACTGATTTCCCAAAACAGTTTCCCCAAAACTGAAACATACGAATATTACTAAGAAGTTTATTATTAAGAAAACTATTAAAAAACTAGTAGTTTTAAATATTACTAATAAATAAGTGCCTTAATGATAAATACACAGATTCTATTTAAGCACTACTTAAGAAGGAATTTTACAGTGAACAAATTTTGTTTTACTTTACTAGTTCTTTCTTCAATATAAAACGATTTTTTTTTTAAGTAGACGCACGGATCATTTTGGAAATACTTGCTGAACTAAAATGTAATGCTGCTATATTCACTTCTTTTGTTCTAATGACTAAATTTAAAATAATTCCAGTGATTTGAGAATTGACAATCGGTCTTCATTTTTTATACAGTTATCGTACAATCATAATACGCAGGATGCTTAGTTAACATTTAGATTGAAATTTATAAATTGTCATGTAAATTTAATTGAAGCAATGCTAGTAAGACAATATATATATATATATATATATATATATATATATATATATATATATATATATAGCTTTTTCAATGATGGCTACATTATTAGATCTGCATAACACATTCACTCATATTTTAAGTTTAAACAATAAAAAAACCTAATCTTCTAAAATTCGAAAGGGGATTATTTGTAAAAATAAGGGCTTTTTAAAATCTATAATATGAAATATTTTTATTCCAGCACGATTCATAAAAAAAATACATAATCTTGTTTTAAAATCTCCTTTTATACCTATATCGGTTCTGAATAATTAATATAAGACATGCTTTCATAACATATTTTTCAAACTTAAATACTTACGCTTTCCGACGGGGGTAGCTTAGTTTTTATTATGTTAGTTCGATTAAGTCTTCATTTTGAACGTAAAGTGAGTGGTTGATGTTTCTAATAAAAAAATACCTGAGGAATAAAAAAACTATTACGAACATTTACGTACAAAATGGTTTGGCTCAATGTTAATTAATTACTTCCTGTTGGAATAGCTTATAATGAATCAGTCACTCGACAATTTACTACCATCAATATCCATGCCTACAGGGTTGTTAGGGATTACGTCAGACGACAAGGACGGAGTGAGGGTATTAATGACGTCATCAACCTTGGGCTCCCGGTTCATCTGTATCAATGTCAGTTTGTACCCTTAGCTATTTATCGAGGAGATACATTCTGTGCACTACAGTTCAATTACAGCTCTTAGCAAGCTCATACTCGACGTAATACGGTTGAACTGTGTGTTATTTGTATAAATAAATTTAAATATTTACACACTAAAAAAATAGTTGTTTTTAAAGTCTGTCTAAATTTGACATTTTTTGAGAACAGCTTTAGTTTATGTAAATTTTGCTATATCTAATGATATTGAAGCAAAACGAAGCCTCAGTGTTAATGACGTCATAAATACAAACAATTAATTTTAATAGATTAAAAATACTAACCAAATAAATAATTGCTCTAACATGATTTTCTCACAAAGACATCAACAATACTCCACCTATAAAAGAAAACGCGTTCTATTCTACAAATATGTTTATTGTGATGTCTATAGCATTTATAAATGAGCCTAATTAATCACTTTAACATTAATCAAATCGCTTTAAAAGTAAAAGTGTGACAATTTTTAACTTTGCATTTATTTTATTGTTTTATGACTCAATATTTGCTACCTTTCCGTCAATAAGCTCTTCCCAAATATTTCTGTTTTGGCACATTTTATTTTATCACATTAATTGTGTTTAAAGAAAAGGTGATGTAGTGAAGTAAAAATGTCATATTAACTTCATGATTATTTAC
>JAQJVL010007804.1:7500-17500 GCA_035578905.1 Stictocephala bisonia
CAGAAAAAAAGTCTAAAGTATAGTGATAGTAGTTAATTTGTCCACTAAATTTATGTATATCGAAAAAATTATCTTTACATTTTAAAATTCCACTCATAAATAGAATTTATTTTACATATTTAAATACATGTAAGTCATCAAATTCTTTTTTTTAAGAGTATATTCAAGGTTTAAAGTTTAATATATGTTCAGAATAATTAATATTTAGGAATAGAAATAGAAAAATTAAAACCTTAAAAAACGTTAAAAGCTGTGAGATGAAAAGAAGATTCTAATTTCATACGAATTACAGTATATAGAAGCCCAAATGTGATCTTGAAAACTTTTTCAACTTTAACAATAACCAATGTAAGAATTAGTAATGAATGGCCTTGGAGTTTTTAAAAGTTTATCCTGATTACGAATATGACAGTCTTTACAATCGAACCATTATTAGGCACGTTAACGCCGGAACTGTACCGATTTTAGTAAGGTTATGTTCTCGTAGGATAGGGCAAGGCTATGTTAGGTTATTTTGGGTTTGATTAGGTTATGTTATGTTTATTTAGGTCATGTTAGATTTTGTTAGGTTAGCTAAATGAACCTAAATGAACTTTGAAGGGTTTTAATCAACTATGCTACAAACCAATCAATAACAACTAATCCTATCATAATCTAACCAAACTTAATATAAACAAATCAAACTTAATATAACCTAACCTATCAATACCCAACCTAGCTTTATCCTAACAGAAAGTAACCTTACTGAAATCTGCACATCCGGCGCTAACGTGCTTAGAAATGGTTTGATTGCAAAGACCTTGTCATAATTGTAATCAGGACAAAATTCTGCATAATTTGAGTACCCTCATCGCTATATTTAAAGAACAAATATTTTTCTGTTTCTCCTCAGTTTTGTGATTTTTTCGGCTTTTCCGCTGTTCACTTTCATGTTTCTTATTTATTTATTTACTATAAAACAAATGTAAGCCGAAAAATCGAAAAGGCCCCTGTTTCATATAATTACTAAAATAAGACGCTCTTCTGAGTGGTGAACGGTTAGTGATGGGGTAACAAATTGACATGTCATAGAGGGGAAAAAATATGTGCCTTGAATGAGGCAAAAGGGAATTCCCTTCAGTCTTCAAACAAGTTTAGGAACTTGAATGATGTGTCTGAGTTTATTACGGGAATAATCACGATTTATGATTTCCCCCCTCGTGACCGGAGGAGGGTAAGTGGCACGAGGGGTTGCGAGGTGTGACTACACTTTAAAAAAACACACAGGGAGAAAGTTAAAGGGTAATATGATTTATAGAAATAATACTGGTTAAATTACCTTTTTTCCTGTCAACAGTTCTTCAAACACAATCTGCTATGTACATTTCGAAGCATAGAGCTTCATCATCAGGCTTTTCAAAAACGTCACTATTTACATCACACTAAAACACTAAAAACATTAAAATATTTAAACATATTAAAATATCACATTTGCCGGCCGGCGATAGACACCAACTTTAGTGACGTTTTTGAAAAGCCTGATGATGAAGCTCTATGCTTCGAAATGTACATAGCAGATTGTGTTTGAAGAACTTTTGACAGGAAAAAAGGTAATTTAACCAGTATTATTTCTATAATATAACAGTTCTGGAGGCTAATAAAACAAAATGAATAATATGATTTAAATGGAAAAATTAAAATATAGTTTTGCTTTACAGATTTGTGAAAAACCAACATTCTAAAGAGGCTAAATTATTTTGTTGATCATTTATATACTTAGATATGAGACGCCGACACAACTTTGTTTTAATGTGAATATGAATTATTACATGAGTGTAGGATGAGTGTGAATGACATGTGTAGTATAGTTACTTACTGAGTTCGACTGTTCTTCAGAAAAGGCCATTTATTAAAAGCCCAGGGACTATCTAGACACCGTTAAATCCTAGTGAGTAGGCTGAGGGATCTGTGGGGTGACTTGGTGCTTCTTTCATCCTGGTTAAAGCTCTAAAATCATAGGTAGCATTCGACGTTACTACAATCCCACGAAGAGGATATTTGGAAAACACCAGGCAACTAAATTTTACTTCAGAGGAGTTAGAGGTGCTCTTTAAAGACCTAAATTCTTTTAATCAATATAAGCAGACAAAACCCCAAGAAGGCATCTTGTTTTTTAATGGTACCTAGCATTTCAAAATTGCTAGCCGAAGGAAAATAAAAATAAAACGCCAAAGTGAATATTGTTCAATTAAATGTACGAACATTTGTTGATAAGACTGAATGTTTGAATTATTTTGGAAGGAAAGTGTTCTTGAATAGTGTTTGAGAACTTGACATTAACAACCTTGACATGACCAACACTCTAAATTATTTATTGGAGTTGAATAGTGGTTGAGGCCTTGACAGTAACAACCTTGACATGACCAACACTCTAAATTATTTATTGGAGGTTAATAGTGGTTGAGGCCTTGACAGTAACAACCTTGACATGACCAACACTCTAAATTATTTATTGGAGTTGAATAGTTGTTGAGGCCTTGACAGTATCAACCTTGACATGACCAACACTCTAAATTATTTATTGGAGTTGAATAGTGGTAGAGGCCTTGACAGTAACAACCTTGACATGACCAACACTCTAAATTATTTATTGGAGTTGAATAGTGGTTGAGGCCTTGACAGTAACAACCTTGACATGACCAACACTCTAAATTATTTATTGGAGTTGAATAGTGGTAGAGGCCTTGACAGTAACAACCTTGACATGACCAACACTCTAAATTATTTATTGGAGTTGAATAGTGGTTGAGGCCTGGACAGTAACAACCTTGACATGACCAACACTCTAAATTATTTATTGGAGTTGAATAGTGGTTGAGGCCTTGACAGTAACAACCTTGACATGACCAACACTCTAAATTATTTATTGGAGTTGATTAGTTTTGACTGAGGATGATGATTTTCATATAAGAAATTTTAATATAAGTTCAGAATTAATACCAAGGAATAGAAATAGAAAAAAAACTTCAAAAAAACGTTTTAAGTCGTAAGTTAAAAAAATAATATAACTTCTAAATAGCCCAAGTTCTATATACTGTTAGGCTTTCATACTGCCTAAAGTATATAGAAGCCTAAATGTGATCTTGAAACCTTTTTCAACCTTAACAATAACCAATGTCATTGAAGTAGAAACAAAAAAATATTATTTGTTGATGAGTGTAAGGACTTGAACTTTGCCAGGATAAGAAGAGTAAATGAAATGATAAAACTTAACTATCAACACAACGCCTACAAACTAATAAATTTAATACAAAAATCACTCAATGCTTGTTATAAAATTGATTGTGCCAACTGGCTGAAACACCCCTGGGGTCAGATGTCCACACTATAGATTGTGCCACCTGGCTGAAACACCCCTGGGGTCAGATGTCCACACTATAGATTGTGCCACCTGGCTGAAACACCCCTGGGGTCAGATGTCCACACTATAGATTGTGCCACCTGGCTGAAACACCCCTGGGGTCAGATGTCCACACTATAGATTGTGCCACCTGGCTGAAACACCCCTGGGGTCAGATGTCCACACTATAGATTGTGCCACCTGGCTGAAACACCCCTGGGGTCAGATCTCCACACTATAGATTGTGCCACCTGGCTGAAACACCCCTGGGGTCAGATGTCCACACTATAGATTGTGCCACCTGGCTGAAACACCCCTGGGGTCAGATGTCCACACTATAGATTGTGCCACCTGGCTGAAACACCCCTGGGGTCAGATGTCCACACTATAGATTGTGCCACCTGGCTGAAACACCCCTGGGGTCAGATGTCCACACTATAGATTGTGCCACCTGGCTGAAACACCCCTGGGGTCAGATGTCCACACTATAGATTGTGCCACCTGGCCGAAACACCCCTGGGGTCAGATGTCCACACTATAGATTGTGCCACCTGGCTGAAACACCCCTGGGGCCAGATGTCCACACTATAGATTGTTCCACCTGGCTGAAACACCCCTGGGGTCAGATGTCCACACTATAGATTGTGCCACCTGGCTGAAACACCCCTGGGGTCAGATGTCCACACTATAGATTGTGCCACCTGGCTGAAACACCCCTTGGGGTCAGATGTCCACACTATAGATTGTGCCACCTGGCTGAAACACCCTTGGGGTCAGATGTCCACACTATAGATTGTGCCACCTGGCTGAAACACCCCTGGGGTCAGATGTCCACACTATAGATTGTGCCACCTGGCTGAAACACCCCTGGGGTCAGATGTCTACACTATAGATTGTGCCACCTGGCTGAAACACCCCTGGGGTCAGGTGTCCACACTATAGATTACATAATAAAAACTGTTAGGATTTTTACTATAAAACAGAAATTATTAATGCCTCCATAAATACTTTTTAATAGTTATACATAGTTTAACCAAGAAAAAACATAAACACTTAAGTAAGCAATAAAATTTAGGTAATATTAATTACGGTTTATACAAAAGGTTAGGTAATATTAATTTAAATTCAATCAAGACATAAAATATATGACATTGAAATGTTTCAAGGAAAATATTTACAGGATTTTATTAGAGATGGAACTTTATGCAATAGAAGAAATTACTGAAAACATTAAATTAAATATTTCCCCAATTAAATATTACATTAAGTATTATTGAATGTCTCTGCAATTAATTTGTACAAAGACAATAAAATAGTATTTATCTAAACTAGAGTACATTACTGCTTACTTTGGCTATATCCACATATATATAGTTGAAAAATGTAAGCTCCGGGCCGGTCTGTCGATAAATACACTAGTGCATTTGCTTTTAATGTGCCTCATTAGTCTCCAATGCTGAGTTCAATTATTCAAACGGCATATGTGTGTGCAGGGTGCTTATAACAAATTACATAGATTTTTAAAAATACACACTTCGTCTTTAGTAAATGTCTAAAAATTTCATCTATATACTTCTATGTATTTCTGTGCCATGACCAGTAATCATTAAATAGTTCTTACCCGTATTTTTCGTTATATCGATTTATCATTAAAATAAATGTAACATTAAAATAAATTTCTGGATAACAAGAACTCATCCATTTTTATAAAAATGAATAAAATCATCCTACAAGATATTGGCCGAGCGGTCTTAGGCGTCGGGACTTGCCTTATTCATGTTAGACCTAAGCGGTCGATAGCGCAGGTTCGAATCCGGCCAGGACTGGACGTATTTATCAGTAATGTTCACCTTATTCTGTACTGATGATTCCCCATACTCTGTCTGTAAAAGTTCCCGGTACATACAAATAGACTATAGGGAATGGGTGGATAAGTATAAGGAGACCGGCCTCTCTTTTAAAAAAAATTACCATGTTCTCGACATTATAAAATAAATACTGTTAAAAATGTCTTCTGTTTCAGTCAAACGTTCGACCAATCACCATTGTATATTGCTCGACCACATTTGGTATATTGATACTGATAAATGAAACGAAGCTAAACGAAACGAAGTGAAGTTTGTGTGTGTGAGTGCTTTTGCTGATGATATTGCGTTATTTTATTCAGATATAAATATTCTTTTGTTGGGTGATTTTATTAATCGTGATCTTTTGCTATTACGCCAATGGTGTTCTAAAAATAAAATGCAAGTGAGCAGTGTCAAATCTCAATTTGTTAATTTCAATTTTGTTGGTTTTAACTTTCCTTTTCCAATAGTTTATCATTCCTTAACTTGCAACTTACATATCTGCAACTGCCAACCTTTAAAACAAGTTAAATCTTTTAAATATCTGGGAATCACTCTTGATGAAAAATTAACATTTGACAAGCACATTGACGATTTGCATTTAAAACTTAGATCCTCAATTAGAAAGTTTTATTATTTAGGACATTTTTGTGATAATCAATTGTTGTGTACTCTTTATTTTGCGATTATTCATTCTCGATTGCAGTATGGGCTTGTATGTTGGGGTGGTACTTATAGGGGCTTAATTGACAAACTGAGAGCAACACAAAATTACTTTTTACGAATAATATTGAGAAAGAATAAGCGAGAAAGCTCTTTTCCTTTGTACATTACCTTAAATATTCTCCCCATACAGTACGTTTTTATTTATAAAGTCCTTAGACTGTTTTATGTCAGGAGTGGAAATAGAGGCAATATCAATCCTTCCTATAACATAAGGGCTGTTTTGAGTGGATTATATAAATTACCCAGAGTAAGAACATCAATTTTTAAACATTCCTTTACAATATAATATGTAGTTTTATTTTTTGGAAATAAAAATCATTTAATCATTTAATCAAGTGAAGTGAAGTGAAGTGAAGTGAAGTGAAGTGAAGTGAAGTGAAGTGAAGTGAAGTGAAGTGAAGTGAAGTGAAGTGAAGTGAAGTGAAGTGAAGTGAAGTGAAGTGAAGTGAAGTGAAGTGAAGTGAAGTGAAGTGAAGTGAAGTTAAGTGAAGTGAAGTGAAGTGAAGTGAAGTGAAGTGAAGTGAAGTGAAGTGAAGTGAAGTGAAGTGAAATATGTACTCCTTTATTAAAGGGATGAAGTTAGGACCATAAAGTCCTCTCTAACACTTAATCCCAAATAACCTAGTAACAGCTTGGTACTAGTTATAAACCTAAAGCACAGAATATAGACAGATACAGAAGCCCCTCGCAATGCTAAATTTTGAAACGCGAAATCGCTTAACTCACCGGCCAGATCATACGCGGCCCTAGTAGTAAAAACCGGCCAAGCGCGGTTGTCAAACTGTGGCTGGCCGGCCGGCCAGGGAGAAATCCCTCGCTACGTAGTCTCTGGTCTCTCAGGCTAGTAAACTGCAACAGTCCCGCATGACCAGTCCAAAAAATGGTGCATATATGGAGTTTAATATTACTGTACATCTTTTTACTGTTAAATCGTATATGGGTAATTTTCGTATTAAGATATTTTTATTAGCAATTTTTATTTGTTTAAATTGGTGCCTGCCCTAAACCGCCCAATCTTGGTAATTACTATAAAATAGAAATTTAAAAAATTCAGGTATTTTTTCTAAACTTCGTTTTTGTTTCTCTGTTCACTATAGGACTTCACCGACAAGTTTTGCCTTACCTGGTGAGGCCAAGATTCGGTACATACTTGAGTAAAAATAAATAAATAAAACTTATAGAAAAAGATTTTGCCCGTGTAAAGGAAATAAATAAAGTAAATATAGTAGACTTACCATCATGAATGTGTTTAAGAATGTAATAATAAATTCCTGCAAATTTGTAAAGAATCGCCAAAATAAATTCTAATATAGTTAACAATTATACTTTATTATTTGATTGGCGTTGTTGAACTGAAATTCTTTACACGTAGCATAATCAACTACTTAAACACTACGTTATTTTAAACGTTTCTTGAGGTATTCATCAGTAGGGCGCTATTTTCTCTCAATAACTTGACCAACTGAAAATTAGATAGGAAATATAAAACATAAATAGTCCTAATACAAAGAACAAATGTTTTCCAATTTTATCGTGGCTAGGAAGATGATTTATATACGGTATATATTTTTCAAGCCAAATAACACAGACTAATCAAAAATTCTCAAAAACCATTAGACTTTGGACCATGAAACTTGGTATAAACATTCTTTATAGGCTCTAGACATATAATAAGAGAGGATTTCTCAACAGCTAAAATAAGGCAGATAGTAAATATCCCAATACCAGAAAATCATTGTTGCCCTAACAATGAAAAAGCTTCTGACGGTACATCTTGACATAAGAGGTTATTTTTTAACAATGTAATGTAACAATATCACGCATGTAATACGAAGAAAAATAACATAATTATACGTGTGAGGTGAAACGGGAGTATCAAATAACGGGTTTGTGCACACGTGGTGCAAGTTTAAGAAAAACTTAACTTTTGAATTATTACTATAATTTTATTAAAATGGCTAAAAAAATTTTTAAAGGAACATAAATCCCGTATACTGTTTCCTTTAAACTATATGGAAAATAATGTTGGGGGCGTGCCGTCTGACAGTTCCAAGAACGGGCGCCTATCACGTGTTCATCTTACTTCCTATAGCCTTTTCGTCTGTAATTGCTCAGTTAATTTCTGAATAGGATTGGTTTTGTTTCGGTTGATTTATCATCATGTCGTCTTGTTATAACCTAGTGTTGTAATGGAGAGAAAGACTACGACAGTTTGTAGTTAGAGGAAGTGTAAACATTCATACAAAAGAATCACTGCGGATGTTCAGGTTCCCAAACACCTATCACATGTGTAGGTGGAGAACTGTGGAGAGTGAAAGAAACTTTTTAAATAATACACATCATTTAGGCCTATATTATGTTCCTCGAGCCATTTGTGCCCTGTGTTAATATAAATTAATCAAACGTCTTCTGCGTCTTCAGGGCGACACACTCAGTTACTAGATCCACAGAGTATATGTAATGGACCTAGTGATGTACCATATAGCCTACTCTGTGGGTCTAGTAACTGAGTGTGTCGCCCTGAAGATGAAACCTGCAATGTACTCAAAACGTCGGCAACATGGACATAGCATGCATACAAGTGAAAAATACGAAAACGCTTTCATAAATTTTATATTACTTCACATTTAAAAGTGAAATCTTGCACATCCTCATGGTTACAAAAACCAACTTTTTGACGCCATTAGAGAAATTTCGTCTTTTCAGGAGGACGGCCCATGAGGAGTTGAACGAAAATCTTAAATGTAAGCCTAGGTCGAGTTTGGTATCCAATGAAAGGTCCAGAGAAATTAATTGCCACAAACTTGACTTCGAGATGATTATTTTTTACAGAGTAGTGGTCATTTGAATGTCATTACAAACAAATTTAATCGTTTGTCTTGTGAAGTAACTAATTTATATGGTTCTTTTTTTCCATAGATAGTTTGATAATTTAATATTTTTTAATAATTTTGATCCATAAAGTGTAATTTTTTTATCAGAATAGTTTACTTAAAACCGTTAAATCGCGGAGAGATAATATTGATCAAATTAGTTACAATACTTTGAAATTAAAACTACCTACTCTGGAAAGTATAAACCTTTCGAAGTCCAGTTTGTGGTAATTAATTTGAAATTATTTAGGGAATATGCCTAAGAATACCGGTATTTAGTTAATTTTCATAGTTCTTGACAGCATTTATAAAACTATTTCTTATTGAATAATCATTTGTTTAGAAAGGGGTATCAGGTTCTTGTAGTAAATATAGCACTTAAGTTATTTAAAAATATGTTGTATAAAATTGGGTATAGATTGCATTTAATTAAACAACTTGTTAAGTTGAGAAAGACAGTTTCATTAAACTCTGTAACCTAGGTTAATTGTTACAAGCGCAGTAATTTTTTTAATTGAAACTCTTTTCCCCGTCTTATCCTTAAACAATGTTTATAGATATCAAATGAATTCAAAACCACTGCTTTTAGTAACCTTTTGCTTAAAAGTTTTGAAAAATGTATAAGAGTATGAAAAGGATGGTGGAATAGTGGCTGGAAAAGACAACTGAGAAGTGAGAACAAATGAGAATGAAAGATGTGATAAAAGAGAGAGAGAGAGAGAGAGAGAGAGAGAGAGAGAGAGAGAGAGAGAGAGAGAGAGAGAGAGAGAGAGAGAGAGAGAGAGAGAGAGAGAGAGAGAGAGAGAGAGAGAGAGAGAGAGAGAGAGAGAGAGAGAGAGAGAGAGAGAGAGAGAGAGAGAGAGAGAGAGAGAGAGAGAGAGAGAGAGAGAGAGAGAGAGAGAGAGAGAGAGAGAGAGAGAGAGAGAGAGAGAGAGAGAGAGAGAGAGAGAGAGAGAGAGAGAGAGAGAGAGAGAGAGAGAGAGAGAGAGAGAGAGAGAGAGAGAGAGAGAGAGAGAGAGAGAGAGAGAGAGAGAGAGAGAGAGAGAGAGAGAGAGAGAGAGAGAGAGAGAGAGAGAGAAGAGAGAGAGAGAGAGAGAGAGAGAGAGAGAGAGAGAGAGAGAGAGAGAGAGAGAGAGAGAGAGAGAGAGAGAGAGAGAGAGAGAGAGAGAGAGAGA
>JAQJVL010007804.1:20000-22240 GCA_035578905.1 Stictocephala bisonia
TTCATAGTTTTATTGATAATTAATAGTATAACTTCTAATTATATGTTTCAAGGATCCTTATAAGCCTGTGCCATCAATACAATTTGCTTGTCTCTGTATCTGCTCAGGTATTTATAGTATCTATAAACACTGATGATCTCCAGTCAGTACAATGTAAAAATCAATCAATTTGGCAAATTGAAAGGGTTTACAATTTTAATAGGATTTGATAAACAAAGGGACAATAAAAATGAATAGAAATAATGAGCTTATGGGAGGGGCGAATTGAAAAATTTTGGTGAATAAATTCTGTACAGTATATAGGTCTAAATTATATGTTTTCTGTATATTTAGGTCCTGTTTTTTATTTTTTTTTAAATTTAACTTCTATGAATAAATACAGCCTAAATCTTATATTTTCGTAATTTCGTCATTAATTTCTTTAAATTAGTTTTTTTTATCAAGTTACACTAATACAAATAGTTAATAATTGTATTTGTAATGTTCATTAATACAACCACTAATAACTTATTAAATGAAGACTTCAACTAATACAAAACTATTTCTTAATCTGTATTAAATCAGTTATATTTTATAGTTTCTCGTGGTGTAATATCACTGACAAAGTCCAAGCCACCTGCAGAATAAAAATCTTGGCTTCCTTTACATCCATCGTTATTTTATCATCTTTAAACAATTAATTGTTTCATAATTTAATTTTATAAATTATCATAAATAATGTTTCATAAACTTGTTAATTAAGAATAAAATTAAATAATTCCCTTTATTTACAAATGCATACAATAGGTTTCATTCACATAACGTACAAATAGTGTACTTTGAGAACGTGTCTAAAATTCAAACAAGAGGATGTCTTGGGTCAAAATATGCGAAGCAAATACTACTGAGTGGAGTGAACGTAAGCGGGTGTCTTCCGGGCCCTGCCATCGGTGTCCAGCCCGACTGCATGTTGGAGTTCTGTCCATTCTGTCTTCCTCCCTCCATTGTGGGAAAACGGGAATCCCACCCTATGATCTGGCAACGTCGCGCCAAATAGCAACCGTCTCAACACCTTTATTTTGAGAAATGATACAAACTGCCCGTTTCATTATTTCCTATACCGTGGGGCTTCTGTATATGTATATATTCTGTGCCTAAAGTAAACGGCGTGTAGAAGAGCGGGAATGTTTACTTCTCCCACCACACTTCCCCTCCAACTGTAGTGGGCTGCAAGGTACAGTCACGTAAAAAACAAATTAAATCAATGATGGTAAATTATTTTGGCTATCATTAGAACACATTTAAATATGTTGTTGAAACTGGCAATTATTCTATCATTTTTTTTGCCTATTAAAAATACTTCAATACAACTCAATTCAATACAACAGCACAATAGAAGATCTAATGTAAACACTATGGCAAGTAGGATCATTGTTGTAATGACAAGATCCATGCCTCTAGCGGTGACTGTACCAAAAACATATGACAAAGCATGGTTGGGGATAAAATCTGTCACGCATGCCCTGTTCGCATGCCATTAACCATCGGTCGGATACTATCAATGAGTACTCTATCGACTTTAAAGTTAACTACAAATTAAAAAATTAAATAACAGACTACTGTATGTGTAAGGGTGAATAGGTAGGCCGATACTACTGTACGTGTGAGGGTAGGTGGGAGGATCATTACCACTGTTCGTGTAAGGATGGATGGATATGCCGATACCACTGTACGTGTGAGGGTAGGTGGGAGGATCATTACCACTGTTCGTGTAAGGATGGATGGATATGCCGATACCACTGTACGTGTGAGGGTAGGTGGGAGGATCATTACCACTGTACGTGTAAGGATGGATGGGTAGGCCGATACCACTGTACGTGTGAGGGTAGGTGGGAGGATCATTACCACTGTACGTGTAAGGATGGATGGATATGCCGATACCACTGTACGTGTGAGGGTAGGTGGGAGGATCATTACCACTGTACGTGTAAGGATGGATGGGTAGGCCAATACCACTATACGTGTGAGCGTAGGTGGGAGGATCATTACCACTGTACGTAAAGGCTGGATGGGTAGGCCGATACCACTGTACGTGTGAGGGTAGGTGGGAGGATCATTACCACTGTACGTGTAAGGATGGATGGATAGGCCGATACCACTGTACGTGTGAGCGTAGGTGGGAGGATCATTACCACTGTACGTGTAAGGGTGGATGGGTAGGCCAATACCACTACATGTGTGAGGGTATTTGGGTGAATCAT
>JAQJVL010007805.1:0-22219 GCA_035578905.1 Stictocephala bisonia
TGGCTAACGGGCCCAACCTCTCTCCAATGTATACACATGGCTAACGAGCTCAACCTCTCTCTCCAATGTATATAGCTAACGCTTGCTTAACCACTCAACCATTGAATTCACAAAGATTATGGTAGTTAAACATCTCTTTAAAAATACACATTTTAGCCCACCTCCCTGTGTAAGAACAAAGCCGTTCATTATTAGAATACATAATTTGAAAGTTCCTTATAGTTTACTCTTTCAATAATTTTTATTTTTCGTTGAAATATCTTAGAATCGAGTAAAAAAAATTATATTAGCTTAATATGTGAAGTAACCGGACATTTAATTTTCTAAGTTTTTGCCATCAGTGTTTAGTCTGGACATCAGACATATGTCAGACATAAAACGTTTATACAGGAAAACATCTGAATCGTTGACTTGTATTTAAATAATTATAAAGCAATCTTTGGAATTTTACCAAATAAATTCTTAGAGGTTCGATCCTTTCAGGTATTTTTATGATATTTTTACGTAACTGGTGTTATAAGGAAAGAGCGAGCAAAATATTGAATAAGTCGATGATTACCAAGGCTGAATACGAGTTGAAATGACTTCTTATAAAAAGTTTCATTAATTAGAAACACGTGGTGTACAACTAACAATTTCCTAATTGAATGCCACTAACAACACCTAACAAAGCTGAACAATCGAATAGTTACTGTTAAGCTTATTTTTATGTTAGTATGAAAATAGTCTCGAAATATATATTGTTATATGCGTTTTGATATTAAGTTTTTAAAAATTTATCTACTTTTTCCCCTAAGTGGCTCAGAATCTTCCACATATTATTTCTTTGTTATTGTTACCCTAACCCCTCTTAAATTATTCTACTTATATGGCTGTTTGTTTTTGACAAATGCCGTATAAGCCAAAATTGTAGGTTTGTTTTAAATTAAGTTACCAGATATTGGTTTTCTTCGTGAGTCGACAGGTCCTCCAGTGCTATAGTTCTAAGGGTATTTATTTATTTCATTGTTGTCAATAACGCAGAAAAAATCCAATTAGGAAAAACCAAATTGGGCGGGGAAAGGGCAATTCACCAAACCAAAAACAACTTAAATAAAATGGAGCTTAGAGCAACGATCCTGTATTGGTGGTAAAGTTGGCCTTTGGTTTGGAAATCTCTTTGGCCAGTGAGTGGCGTTAAATATTTGAGCGCAATAAAGCGCTGACTGTGTACTTCCGCCAACAGGAGGGAATTCTTCCACTTCCGCTTTGAAGACAAGAAGACGGCGGTGAGATTAAGTTTATATCGCCTCACTTTCATTCTCATAGATAATCACCATTAAAAAAAAGTATTCTTTTGAAAAGTAGCTTATCATTTCTCGTTCTCACCAACAGCGCTAATTTCGATATAAATAACTTTGAATTCTATAACTGAAAATTAATTATAACAACTAATACTAATATCAAGTAGATTCCAGCCATTTATTGCAATTCATGATTACATATTTAGCAAACGAAATTTTCGAATAATATTTATACAATTAACCACTTTGTATAATTGCAATCACATGCACGCAAAAGTACGGTGGTAGTGGCCCACCCACTCGCACACAAACGTACGGTGGTAGTGGCCCACCCACCCACACTCAAACGTACGGTGGTAGTGACCTACCCACCCGCACACAAACATACCGTTGTAGTGGCCCACCCACTTGCACACAAACTTACGGTGGCAGTGGCCCACCCACCCGCACACAAACGTACCGTGGTAGTGGCTCACTCACTCGCACACAAATGTACCGTGGTAGTGGCTCACTCACTCGCACACAAACGTACGGTGGTAGTGGCCCACCCACTCGCACACAAATGTACGGTGGTATTGGCCCACCCACTCGATGGAGGGGTCATAGAACACACGACAATCTCATTCATACATAACATTTTCTGTTAATCAAAATTCCATTTCCTTACTACTTTCTCACCTCTGAAGACAGTTTTCATATCATGATTCGACAGTCCTCCCAATAGTATTTCACAAACTTGTTTAGATTACAACGAATTTTCAATGAAATTTTCTTACAAAATTCTTGTAACACTCAAGAGAATTTCAAACGAGTTTTGTTAAGGAACCCCCATTCTCCCCTGCACCATTATGATCCTCCCACTGGCCAATGGCACTGACCGGTTGTACTCCCAGAGGTCCAAATATGCATGCAACATTCGAGAAATGGGGCTAAACAGGTTGAGTATGAGTTTAGGAACTCAGTAAAAACTTACATGGTTCTTTCAGCATTCTTCAAAACCTGTCATAATCGTTTTTGAAAAAAATTAGATTTTGTTACAAATCCCTTTAAGCATTGTGTCCAGTTTGGTCATTTGTTGATCAAATTAACACCTTCCTGTGAGAGCAGGTGTGTTGAGTTTACCAGTACCACAGAGTATATAAATAAATGTATATTCTGTGTCGGGAAGATACTTTTCCTAAATGTTTCATCAAATCCGATAGCGTAGTTGATTAAAGCCCATATTCGTATTCTAAGAGACCAAAAAACAAATTTTCAAAACTACCAACTGGTTAGCTCCCTATGGCAAGGAGATTTATAAAAATATTACAATTAAGACTAGACGGTAAACAGTTTTTTATTATGTCTACAATCATTTTAGAGAGACAAGCATAGTTAGAAATTTTCATTATGTAACCATTTTTCGTTCAAGTAAAAAAATTTAGGTGAAGACGCAAGTAGGTTTTTTTTTATACTGCCAAAGTTAACACTCTGTATAAAAAGACTCAGCCAATGGATGTTTCGATAAGTCTGCTCGTTGTAACTGTAGAGCGTTTCACATGAGTGGGCCAAAGTCCGATACTCGGTGGGGTGGGGGGTCCAATGTGGTGGAAATGGTTAATGCGGAACGTGTCCAATTAAAAGGACATCCAATTGGTAGTGGACAGTGGGGTGAAAACCGGCGATAGAGAAGCAAAATAAAATGGGATTGGGGGAGGAGGCAGAATAAGTCCTGGGACGTAGGTAAGAAGGAATGAGAGAGGGGGGGGCGATCACTGTTTGAGTTGGGGCAATAAGACGTCTGTACATAGAGACGAGATTGATTTAGGCTGCAATGTTATCTGCTTAGGCCAAAGGAAGAGGGTGCGCAATCCTCTAACAAGTCCTGCCGCCCCTTTCTTCCTGCAAATACCACTTGGTCCTCCAAATTAGAGAATAAAAGTTTTCACTCTAGAAAATAAAATCCCGATTAATTTAATTGAATAATCGATTTAAAATACGTTTGCAGTCAGTGTGAAATAAACTAAAACGTGTAAAGAGAGACTTGTTAAACGTAGAATAAATCAGTAATATAAATATTTCATTCAAACCATCTTAATAAAAAGCCAGCTGCAAAAAATAATTACATATAATAAGACAATAATTGGTGCAATGGATAAAATATACGTGTATTATTTATATGTAATTATAAATAATGTGGTGGGATGTCCATATATGACAAATAACACAACAAATTTAGATAAAAAATAAATAAATTCCTTACATTACTGATCTAAGTTGACATTCAGTTATGAGGAGGATGCCTTCAAAGTCAAGTTGTCCTTCTCAACTGTGCTTTGATTCCTTAGCTGCTGGGTCAATTGTGCCTTTCATATTTATTCATTTGACATTTATCAAGTATTTCAAACAACTTGAACAAGCAAAACATATTTGTTTTAAAAATATTCACAGTTTTATTTGATTTCGTAAAAACCTATTCATTGATATTTTTAGTTAATTATATCAAGTCGGTAATAATTTGAGTTGAATCAGCGGTCGATTATTTTGAGTAGTTTATATTATCAAACTTATGCACTGTTTGCAACCTCTGTTTCTTACAACCCATGACGGTATTGATATGTTGTATTATTTTGAGTAGTTTATATTATCAAACTTATGCACTGTTTGCAACCTCTGTTTCTTACAACCCATGACGGTATTGACATGTTGTATTATTTTGAGTAGTTTATATTATCAAACTTATGCACTGTTTGCAACCTCTGTTTCTTACAACCCATGACGGTATTGATATGTTGTATTATTTTGAGTAGTTTATATTATCAAACTTATGCACTGTTTACAACCTCTGTTTCTTACAACCCATGAGGGTATTGACATGTTGTATTATTTTGAGTAGTTTATATTATCAAACTTATGCACTGTTTACACCTCTGTTTCTTACAACCCATGGTGGTATTGACATATTGTATTATTTTGAGTAGTTTATATTATCAAACTTATGCACTGTTTACACCTCTGTTTCTTACAACCCATGAGGGTATTGATATGTTGTATTATTTTGAGTAGTTTATATTATCAAACTTATGCACTGTTTACAACCTCTGTTTCTTACAACCCATGAGGGTATTGACATGTTGTATTATTTTGAGTAGTTTATATTATCAAACTTATGCACTGTTTACACCTCTGTTTCTTACAACCCATGAGGGTATTGATATGTTGTATTATTTTGAGTAGTTTATATTATCAAACTTATGCACTGTTTACCCCTCTGTTTCTTACAACCCATGACGGTATTGATATGTTGTATTATTTTGAGTAGTTTATATTATCAAACTTATGCACTGTTTACAACCTCTGTTTCTTACAACCCATGGTGGTATTGACATGTTGTATTATTTTGAGTAGTTTATATTATCAAACTTATGCACTGTTTACAACCTCTGTTTCTTACAACCCATGAGGGTATTGACATGTTGTATTATTTTGAGTAGTTTATATTATCAAACTTATGCACTGTTTACACCTCTGTTTCTTACAACCCATGAGGGTATTGATATGTTGTATTATTTTGAGTAGTTTATATTATCAAACTTATGCACTGTTTACAACCTCTGTTTCTTACAGCCCATGAGGGTATTGACATGTTGTATTATTTTGAGTAGTTTATATTATCAAACTTATGCACTGTTTACACCTCTGTTTCTTACAGCCCATGAGGGTATTGACATGTTGTATTATTTTGAGTAGTTTATATTATCAAACTTATGCACTGTTTACACCTCTGTTTCTTACAGCCCATGAGGGTATTGACATGTTGTATTATTTTGAGTAGTTTATATTATCAAACTTATGCACTGTTTACACCTCTGTTTCTTACAGCCCATGAGGGTATTGACATGTTGTATTATTTTGAGTAGTTTATATTATCAAACTTATGCACTGTTTACACCTCTGTTTCTTACAGCCCATGACGGTATTGACATGTTGTATTATTTTGAGTAGTTTATATTATCAAACTTATGCACTGTTTACACCTCTGTTTCTTACAGCCCATGACGGTATTGACATGTTGTATTATTTTGAGTAGTTTATATTATCAAACTTATGCACTGTTTACACCTCTGTTTCTTACAGCCCATGAGGGTATTGACATGTTGTATTATTTTGAGTAGTTTATATTATCAAACTTATGCACTGTTTACACCTCTGTTTCTTACAGCCCATGAGGGTATTGACATGTTGTATTATTTTGAGTAGTTTATATTATCAAACTTATGCACTGTTTACACCTCTGTTTCTTACAGCCCATGAGGGTATTGACATGTTGTATTATTTTGAGTAGTTTATATTATCAAACTTATGCACTGTTTACACCTCTGTTTCTTACAGCCCATGACGGTATTGACATGTTGTATTATTTTGAGTAGTTTATATTATCAAACTTATGCACTGTTTACACCTCTGTTTCTTACAACCCATTATGGTATTGACATGTTGTATTATTTTGAGTAGTTTATATTATCAAACTTATGCACTGTTTGCAACCTCTGTTTCTTACAGCCCATGAGGGTATTGACATGTTGTATTATTTTGAGTAGTTTATATTATCAAACTTATGCACTGTTTACACCTCTGTTTCTTACAGCCCATGACGGTATTGACATGTTGTATTATTTTGAGTAGTTTATATTATCAAACTTATGCACTGTTTGCAACCTCTGTTTCTTACAACCCATTATGGTATTGACATGTTGTATTATTTTGAGTAGTTTATATTATCAAACTTATGCACTGTTTGCAACCTCTGTTTCTTACAGCCCATGAGGGTATTGACATGTTGTATTATTTTAAGTAGTTTATATTATCAAACTTATGCACTGTTTACAACCTCTGTTTCTTACAACCCATGGTGGTATTGACATGTTGTATTATTTTGAGTAGTTTATATTATCAAACTTATGCACTGTTTACAACCTCTGTTTCTTACAACCCATGGTGGTATTGACATGTTGTATTATTTTGAGTAGTTTATATTATCAAACTTATGCACTGTTTACAACCTCTGTTTCTTACAACCCATGGTGGTATTGACATGTTGTATTATTTTGAGTAGTTTATATTATCAAACTTATGCACTGTTTACAACCTCTGTTTCTTACAACCCATGGTGGTATTGACATATTGTATTATTTTGAGTAGTTTATATTATCAAACTTATGCACTGTTTACAACCTCTGTTTCTTACAACCCATGGTGGTATTGACATGTTGTATTATTTTGAGTAGTTTATATTATCAAACTTATGCACTGTTTACAACCTCTGTTTCATACAACCCATGACGGTATTGACATGTTGTATTATTTTGAGTAGTTTATATTATCAAACTTATGCACTGTTTACAACCTCTGTTTCTTACAACCCATGGTGGTATTGACATGTTGTATTATTTTGAGTAGTTTATATTATCAAACTTATGCACTGTTTACACCTCTGTTTCTTACAGCCCATGAGGGTATTGACATATTGTATTATTTTGAGTAGTTTATATTATCAAACTTATGCACTGTTTACAACCTCTGTTTCATACAACCCATGGTGGTATTGACATGTTGTATTATTTTGAGTAGTTTATATTATCAAACTTATGCACTGTTTACACCTCTGTTTCATACAACCCATGGTGGTATTGACATATTGTATTATTTTGAGTAGTTTATATTATCAAACTTATGCACTGTTTACACCTCTGTTTCTTACAGCCCATGAGGGTATTGACATATTGTATTATTTTGAGTAGTTTATATTATCAAACTTATGCACTGTTTACACCTCTGTTTCATACAACCCATGGTGGTATTGACATATTGTATTATTTTGAGTAGTTTATATTATCAAACTTATGCACTGTTTACACCTCTGTTTCTTACAACCCATGGTGGTATTGACATGTTGTATTATTTTGAGTAGTTTATATTATCAAACTTATGCACTGTTTACAACC
Organism: Stictocephala bisonia; assembly: GCA_035578905.1. NCBI lineage: Eukaryota > Metazoa > Arthropoda > Insecta > Hemiptera > Membracidae > Stictocephala > Stictocephala bisonia. Next base: position 7,268 of record JAQJVL010007805.1, read on the forward strand.
TCTGTTTCATACAACCCATGGTGGTATTGACATGTTGTATTATTTTGAGTAGTTTATATTATCAAACTTATGCACTGTTTGCAACCTCTGTTTCTTACAACCCATGACGGTATTGACATGTTGTATTATTTTGAGTAGTTTATATTATCAAACTTATGCACTGTTTACACCTCTGTTTCATACAACCCATGACGGTATTGACATGTTGTATTATTTTGAGTAGTTTATATTATCAAACTTATGCACTGTTTACACCTCTGTTTCTTACAGCCCATGAGGGTATTGACATGTTGTATTATTTTGAGTAGTTTATATTATCAAACTTATGCACTGTTTGCAACCTTTGTTTCATACAACCCATGACGGTATTGACATATTGTATTATTTTGAGTAGTTTATATTATCAAACTTATGCACTGTTTACACCTCTGTTTCATACAACCCATGACGGTATTGACATGTTGTATTATTTTGAGTAGTTTATATTATCAAACTTATGCACTGTTTACACCTTTGTTTCATACAACCCATGACGGTATTGACATGTTGTATTATTTTGAGTAGTTTATATTATCAAACTTATGCACTGTTTACACCTCTGTTTCTTACAGCCCATGAGGGTATTGACATGTTGTATTATTTTGAGTAGTTTATATTATCAAACTTATGCACTGTTTACACCTCTGTTTCTTACAACCCATGGTGGTATTGACATGTTGTATTATTTTGAGTAGTTTATATTATCAAACTTATGCACTGTTTGCAACCTCTGTTTCATACAACCCATGACGGTATTGACATATTGTATTATTTTGAGTAGTTTATATTATCAAACTTATGCACTGTTTGCAACCTCTGTTTCTTACAACCCATGACGGTATTGACATGTTGTATTATTTTGAGTAGTTTATATTATCAAACTTATGCACTGTTTACACCTCTGTTTCATACAAACCATGACGGTATTGACATGTTGTATTATTTTGAGTAGTTTATATTATCAAACTTATGCACTGTTTGCAACCTCTGTTTCTTACAACCCATGACGGTATTGACATGTTGTATTATTTTGAGTAGTTTATATTATCAAACTTATGCACTGTTTACACCTCTGTTTCATACAACCCATGACGGTATTGACATGTTGTATTATTTTGAGTAGTTTATATTATCAAACTTATGCACTGTTTGCAACCTCTGTTTCTTACAACCCATGACGGTATTGACATGTTGTATTATTTTGCTTCTTTAAAAGTTTACCTCCAAATCTATCCACTTTTTTGAGTTCGTTGACGTAGACAGTCATTATCATCTCAATAAAGTTCAAAATCAGTTGATTACCCGACTAATCTGGTTGAATATCTCATTATTACCTAACACTAGAAAATACATAGTAATTATGTGTATAACATTGATAATTTTTAAGTATATTTTTATATATTACTTGTGTAAAACGCGAATGTATCCTTATGTATTACGTGTAGGAAGAGTCTATTTAGAGGATGTTAAAGTAAATTCATTTAGATTGGAACTGTGAAATCGTTTAAAAATTATATATATATTTAATTGTATCCAAAATAATTTCTAGTATTCATTGGAGAAAACATGAGATATATCTGTTATGTTATAATAAAATTATTCCTTTTCAAAAGTGTATTCGTATACTATATATAAAATTAGATTACATCGCTTGTCGTGATTGACATTCAACGGCGCCAGTATGTGAAACAGGTACAGGGCTGTGATGCGGGTTGCATATTCAGACGAAAGGCACCACATAAATGTACCAGTCTATGAGAAATCATTGATGTCGATAATTTTATGAGTTCATATCACATTACTTTTTTATTAATTATGATTACCTAATTTATGCCCTCATTTTAAGTTTATTTACCATATGAAATTCACAATTTTTTCCCAATACCCTCAAGAAAAAGTTTATAATTGCTAGCAATGCATAAAATGACCATTGAAATTACGATCATACATTTCCATTGTAAATTTAAAATTTTGGAATACATTTTTAACACTTTTTTATATACAAAACATATAATTTCTTGAAATGATTATATTTTTGTATCAAGATTTTTGTACTGATAACATGAGACAATATAAATAGCCAACTATATTTGTTTAATTGTTAAAATTATTTACGTACAATATTAATAGTCAAAACAAAGGATTTTTATGTTTTAATATTTAATATTATGAAGTAGTAACAACGATTTTTAATCATTTTCACATATATCAATATATTTTCATGCACTATTAAGATGTACTAATCTAAGAATATATTGTTCCAAATTAAGACATTTGTACAAAATGTCTGCATTCATAGCGAACATTGATCAAACAAATTAAAAATGTTACTAAAAAAACAAATATAATTTATAAAGTCTTAATAATATTATCCAATGAACTGTACTCTTATTACTAAAAACGCTTTGATTTATTGGTAACAAAATAATAAACTATATATGTTTCAATTAAAGCGAATGCCGAAGTGTTACTAGTGTGTGTTACTCAATGGTTCGTTCTGTGCAGTGTGTGGTCCAGGTTTTTAATCTCCCCAGTAGAGCTGATTATTGGTACCACAGAGAATAAGGAAACAGAAGTCGCATTCAATTGTGTGCTAAATGTGTGTCGAGTTAGTATGTGAGTACAGTGGTTAGTTCTTCATTTTACCAGGCATATGGAAGGGTCAGTTCATCACTTATCCCCCCCCCCCCAAATACTCTAGATAAATATAGTAGTTATTGGTTCAGATTTATAAAGATGTACATTAGTTGTAATTTCTTTATAAAAGAGGTTACACTCACTCATCACTATTTCTCCCACTTCCCGCAATCCTACAAGGCTGACATTTGGTACAAATGTTTGTTGTAGGCTAAATAGGAAAACTAAATTATTTTTATCTTGATAAAGGGGTAGAAACCACCCTTAAAAGATAGTTCCATAAAGATAACATTGGGTTGATTTTAGTAAAATAATAAAAGATCTGTTTTGTAAATAAATAAACCTATTTAATTTTATGTTTTACATTTATCTTATTGATCTAAGAGTTTACGTATATTGATTTATATATACAATTACGTTTAAAAATGTAAAACCACTGTTGCAATGGAAATAATGATGTTTATAATATTGAGAAAGTTATATGTTTTTCTAATTTCATCACTAATAAAATTAGGTGTTTATATTTCAACTGTAAATAGGTTGGAACTAAAGTGTAACGAGTGAGCTACTGGAAGTTAAATTGCATATTATGACTGTACTAAATTCAGTTTAACTACTAATATTTGTTGTCAAAAGTTGCATACCGAGACCGAAGGCCGAGGTGTCATGAGCGTAGTGAGTGACGGGGTTGGCACGCGAAGCGTGCAGGGGTGTCCTCTACTCAACTTATAACTGCTACTGAAGAGTTCCCCGCGGCAATAGGAAAGCGACCTCTGTTTATTTTTTTCTATGTTGGTACATAAATTAAAAAAATAGAGGAATTACACATTCTCTACTCAATAACTTGGGTGTGTACACACTCACATCATTATTTAAACATTCTCTAGTCAATAACTTGGGTGTGTACACACTCACATCATTATTTAAACATTCTCTAGTCAATAACTTGGGTGTGTACACACTAACATTAAACATTCTCTAGTCAATAACTTGGGTGTGTACACATTGACATCATCATTTAAACATTCTCTAGTCAATAACTGGGGTGTGTACACACTAACATCATCATTTAAACATTCTCTAGTCAATAACTGGGGTGTGTACACACTAACATTAAACATTCACTAGTCAATAACTTGGGTGTGTACGCACTGACATCATTATTTAAACATTCTTTAAATACTGACATTCTTATTTATTATTAAACATTCCTGAAGTACAAACTGACATCATTTTTTAATTATTTGTTGAATATGGACATTTAACTAGGGTTGAACAATTTTATCGAGTTTGAAATGTTACGAATTTTGTTTTACCATTAAACATGTAAAATAATTTTGAGGAACAGTAGAGTGAGAAACGTCTGTTCAAAACGTTGTACTCTGCAAGTCTTAGGGTGGGTCTGACGAGCGACTCAGCACGCTCTCGGCTACCCTCAGCGCCCTCACACCCCACAAGCTGTCTGGTAACGAAGGACGGGCTTGTTCCCTATGTATCGCCTACTGAATACAACATGAGGCCGAGTCGGCCGCCTTGCATACCGAGGCCACTTCCCGAGGGCGCAACCCCCCCGCCACCGCACCTACATCATATATCTGAATCCTTGTTTTCAGCACATTACTGTCGTATAGGCCACGGATATTTTTTTTTTTTTTTTACGTTATGGTTTTTCAATCACGGCGGTTTACAATTTCTTCAATCTGAAAGGGAAAATAAGATTATTCTTTGTATATGAGTTTTTAAACACGAAAAAAGCTTTGTTTTTAAATATATTACCACTTATACAAATATAATATAGAAGTAAAGATATAATCATTGGTTTTATATATACAGAGATAGTTTTCTCATCTAATGCTATGATATCTTGAGTCAACAATTAATAGCTGTTTTGGGGTCCTGTAGGGAAGTGTAATCCTAGTTAAATGTAATGCAGTTTAAAACAGCTGTAGTAGCAGACCTCAAAAACTAACCAAATTACTGGCACATTAATATTCCTACTTCACTAGATATCTATTTATAAGTAATACAATCCAAGATATTGCACAATTAAATGAAGAATTCTGATTCATACATGATTTAAATATTTGTATTTTTATATAAATGTCCAAAGCCAAAATTAATTTAAATTGAGCTGTGACTATATTTAAACAATAGGCATGTATAAATACGCTTTATTAGGGAATAAAGATTAAGTAAAATGAAAACCTTATGGTGTAGATTTACGTCAAAACTTTTTTCATCGCCATAAACAGTTCTTGTAACTCGGCAGCTAAATGTAACTGTATCAGTTATTTTATAGGAAAGTCGTAGCACTCACAAACTTTTGTTTCGTCTTAATTTGATCTTATTATATTGATTTTTGTGTTTTTACGATAATATGAGATTTAAAAATTCTTTAATACCACTAAAAACTAAATGTTATAATATAAATAAAATATATTCTTCAAGGATACCATATTTATAATGATTTATATAATAAACTATTTTATAATCTATTAGTGCAAATAATAGAATTTATAATTCAAATGTACATTGTAAATGTCCTAATAAAAGTAAATAAATGATAATTAGTTGTTGTATAGGTTATGTAAATGTCACTTTGCCTATTGTTGTTACGTTATCACCGATTGGAGACTGATAACAATGTAGATATGAAGTTGGAGGAACACCGAAAGTCAAAACTCAGTGTTGCACAACTTATTTATTCACTTATTGCGGGTTTTGTATTTGTTTAGTTTCCATGCTGATTGTCTTTAAACAACTACTTTCTTCACTGCTGTTTTGTAAGCTTGTCAGCGAGTGAAAAATCAGACCAAGAATAAGACCCAACGATAAAAAGTACATATCTTATTCCCTGGCTATTTTACTTTCAACAAATTGCCTTCTCTTATAATAAGTTAAATTCAGCCAGTAGCCAGACTACACAGATCTTCTACATTAATTTGATCATTCATTAATTGTTGAATGGCCAACTAAAATTATTTTGGATGTCAGCAGGTCTGCTCTTTGTTAAAGCAATTGACTGTTCTGAAAACAAATCTATTTCGTTTATTGACAAGACGACTGAAAAATAAATATACGCTCATGAAATGATCTTTGTTTAAACTATTTAAAAACAATAATAATCGATAAGTTAAAATTATATAACGTTTTTCCAAATCTTAATATATAACATCCTAAACCAATGTACGAAGTCTTGAAATCTATGGGACCACTAGACAGATGTTGATGACATCTGGAGGGAAGTTAGCTTTTGTATCATAGAGACCCACTAAGATAGAATTTCTCGGAATTCCTGTCCTAAGGGGTAGAAACAGCACATCAACGTTTCTTTTTCCCTTAAGAATAATATTGGCATTAATGTAATTATTTATTTCTAACAGCTGTTTCAAAAAACATAAATGTAACACGTAAGCTTGGCTAATTTGGTTTTTCATTAAAAAATGTATTAGGTAATTTCTTCTAACTCTGAAATGATTGCACTAATTTGCACTCCTCTTTATATCCAATAAATTAAAGAATGAAAATGAAAGTGGCTTCACTAAAGTGTTTTTATATTGGCTTCTTATTCCTCTAGAAATATTTTGGCATCAGTTTACTCTTAGTTTATCGATAGTCATCAACTGTTATATACCTTAAAAGCAGTGTTTTAAAACATGTGTAAATAAATGGATTTAAGTATTCAATAAAAGTTATATCAGCAACGCAAGTAGGAAGTATCCTCAATTAAATGTACAGTATTGAGATATCCTCAATCACAAGGTCTGTCGATACTTTAGTTACAATCTTAGCATCATTGGAGCCTTTTGAATAAATAATTGTACTTATATAAATTTTACTTGTTTTTACAAGTTATTAAAAATATTTTGGAAAATTTTTAAGTAAAGTCCTTATTTATTCTTTATATATAATACGTGAAGCCGTTTTTTGTCAAAGCAACTCCTCCCTTATTTCTTGATCAATTTAAATGGTTGAGGAGTCAAAATATTTCCTCTGTTCGTAGTTGTGCAATAAGATCTTAATTCTTCAATATTTTCACACTAAAGTGTGAATTCCGCAATTTACGTTTATCAGCCATAAGAATAACATGGGGAGAAATTTAAAGAATCGAAAAGTAACAGCTATTCAAATGTGAATAATGATTTCCGACAAGTATTAACAGCTGTTTGTAATATGGAGGAGGTTAGATCTTTCATACCCAGGGAAGGTTGTAAACATGGTTTTATTCACATTATATTGTACGGTAATCTAATACAGTTATTTATTGTATAGTTTAATTAATCTTCAGCAGTTAAACAAACTAATAAACACGTTTAAAATAGGCTAAGTAATATCATTGGGTGTTTATAATAAAAAATAGATAAGACGCAAGTAAAGTGAGTGAAATACTGTGAATAAATGTAATGTAAATTTACGTTGTACAGATAACCTATTATTATGTGTAGTTATAAAGTACTGGCCGAGGCTGAAGGCCGAGGTCTAACAAGCGCAGCGAGCTACGGGGTTGGCACGCGAAGCGTGAAGGGCTGTCCCCTAGTAATAACTATTAGTGAAAAGAAATTTAATGAAATGCACAGCTAAATCTATTCAAAATTAGCATTAAAACGTAAAAAACATATAACATTATAAAACGTTAGTTCCAACGCCGTTGTAATTTTATTTAATACTAGATAAATATTTGAGTTTTATTTCTGAAAGAAAAATTTAAGTTTGAAGATATGTCGAAAATGTTCAGTTCCAAAATTGCACCGGATTATATTACTCAAATAAAATAAAATATTGCCAATAATGATTAAATGCTAACTTTGAAGACTGTGAAGACGAGATGAGGTGATGAAACAAAATCAGTTTCCACACAACTTACTTACTCATATATACAACAAAGAAATGAAAATTAATTGATAGTTTCCCGTAAAATTAAAGAAAAAAGTCTTCACTTTTCTTAGCAATGTTCTTAAATATACAATCTCTTTGTGAATTTAGTTTAAATACGTATATAAAAGTATCCATGAATAGTATAATTCTAAAATAAAAAGACTAGATGTTTTCGTCATAACTACTTTAATAAAGTCAACGTTTATAAACGTTAATTTAAAAAAATATATATTTATTTATGTATTTCATAGGATAATTAACAATCTTAATTCATTATTCGAAAAATAAATTTAAAAGGCATAATACAAAAAAATTACTACATTATTTACAAATATTTGTTTGAAATCATTTTACAGTCTTATATTTCCTTTAGTCTTACAGAAATCATACCTTTAGTCTTATATTTGACGTAGCAGCCTTCTAAAAAATTTATTTTTTTAACTTGACTCACCAGTCCACATTGGCCTGCAGGCATGTGCGTGAACTTTATTGATCGAGTTGGCTCAGTGGAGATTCGAACCTTGTTTTACATGTAATTGTATTTTTATATTACGTTAATGTTATAGTCTCAAAATCCTAACAACTTATTTTTATGTTATCTAAAATTAATTTTCACCCCCAATATCTAGTACAGTAATAAAAAAAATTGAGGTAAATTGAGGTAAAAGAGCTAAATATATATTCCTGTATTATGCACTTTATTGGACCATAAATAATAGCCTGTCCAACTGACGGCCAACCCTTTTATGTAATGAAGTAATGCGATGTATCAGGGAATATATATCGACGCCAGGATGTATGCCAGGGTTGCATGCCACCCCTGCTGGATGAGGGCGTATTCGCAATCCATCCCATGTCAAACTCCCCTCCAACTTCTAATTAATTCCCTGTCCGAGTATAATTTAAAAGCCTACATTAGAAATCCATCAAGGGAGCTGATTGGGAGCAATATGGCGCGCTGAGCTCCATTCTCTCGAGAGGGATTTAGAAGAAAGAGAAAATATTTACTAAAAATCGTAAGGAAATTTACAGTTTTGTTGTTGTGCAGTATTTTAGTTGTTAATTCTTATTTTAAAAAAATTAGCTTTACTTTAAGCTTTAGGTAGTTTAAAAAGCTTCGAATAAATGCTATAATCCAGCTGCTTGGAGACTAAATATTGTGGACATTTTAGGTGATATGTTCTGTGCTCTCGTTCTCTTAAGAGTTTGGGTTTGCTTTTCATATTTTAAATACATACGTCTAGTTTTGAAAAATAGGTTAAAATGAAAGCTTCAAACTAAATATTTTTTGTGTTTTTCTCTATAAAACTAATTAGAAATACGCAAAACAATTCCAACGTGTAATTGAATTCTTGATCAAATGTAATTTGTTTGGAAAAATCCGTTTGAAAATAAGTGTTTAAATAGGATACGAGTTTTCCTACGAGTAAATGTTGAGGCACTTCTCGACGTACTACCCCCATGAAGTGTATGCTTGAATTAAAGCTCTTGGTCTAAAACCTCCAGGAAAATTCACAAAAGCTTACTTTTTTCACTCGTAATCAAGATGACGTCCTTTTTTACCCCAAAACTTCCTCAATGTATTTCTTATGGGAAAATCACAAAAAGTCGTTTTTATAATCTAACTTGAGAAAAAGCTTGAGTAAAATTGGCAATCCTTCACAGTTCTACATGCTTAACAAGCGCGCACCTTGTATATGAATTTCAGCTTAAAATTAAACAAATCAGGGTATCGGGGGCCATAAAATTGATATGTCCGGGCCGAAAATAACATTGTTCTGATGGGATTAAAACAAACATGGCCGACAGCCTCTGCAGACTCTTAATAAAGTCATTTGCACAGCTTAATGGTTACCATCGGGGTATTTACTACTAAAGAAGTCTAGGAAATGATGTAAATGTCGTGTTATGGTTAGAATTCGGTGTTTTTGACAAAGAAATTTAGCATCTGGCTTGTCAGTTATCCAGAAATCAGACCAATACTACGTGGTTCGGATTCGGTATATCCAACAGTTCCCTGACTATTGGACCAATAATACAAGTGAGCCCAAAATTATCCCTTGGAGATGGTCGCTATATTGGATTTATATTCCATAAAAGCTATGTTAAATGCAATACAGCACTGTGATTTAACAATTTGGCAGAAAAGTATTTTCTACGGCGTATGAAAGAGTGTAAAATTAATAAAAGTAATAAATCCTTTATTGTATAGACAATATAGATACCATAGTATCGCAAAAATCAGTAAGAGACCCTAATTTAACCAATCATCCATAGCAATAAATACACACAAACAAGGAGTGTATTCACACCAAACGACCTGAAGTGTTTGTAACAGCCACAAGAGTCAACGGGGCGAGTCTAGCCAATTAAGTGGAGGGCTAGTGGTTTAGAAATCACTAGAAATTAGAACAGTTACTAGTGGTTCCACTTTTTATATTAAGTAAATATTAATTTGTCATGAAATAAAACTATAATGAGCGTTATATATTTATTTTGCGATTTTTATTAAAATAAAAATTAACAGTCAACATACTAGTAACTTTTATGCTCTTTCAAACAATGTAAAAATAATAAGTTTCCTTGAAATATGGTGGGGGTAGTTTCCTACATTTCTCTTGTGGAATACAAATCCAGTATGGCAATTACCTCTGCAAACTTTAATTTCAAATTATAATATTGTCTTTTAATTAACTGCATTAATATTTTGTATGTTAGCTATGAATTTACATTTATTTATTTAATCATGTAATATCTAGACCTTTTTGCTTAGCTCAAGTCCTTTAATTTTCCTACTATTTTAGAGGAAATATTTTAAGCTCTTTAATAAAAACATATATGACTTAGAATTTAGAGTTTAAAAACGTCATCAAACAAGCTGATTAATATGAATCAATGTTTGAAAAATCAGATAAATTTATATTTGGGTGTGGGGGGAGGGGTTAAATGAATTCATGTTAAATTTTTTACTTTAAATAATTTAGCTTTCATATGATCCTACTTAACACCACATATTAATCATATTTTAGCCCATTATTTATAATGTACTAGTTGATAACAAAACCCCCTGGTCCTCTTCGGCTCTATTTATAGCCTTAATACAATTGTCAATATGACGTTTCTAGTGATACTGTGTCCCCATCATCAGGCCGGGCGGCGTTATCTCCCGCACCCCAGGCGCTCTACTAATGGGCACGGATCGCTGGTGGTATGGGGTAGTTGCCTCTGGCGCATAGAGATATCAACACCGACACCCCATCCCCTATCAGACGACTGTACCTGAAAACGGTTCCTCACTTAGGGTGATTGGATGAGATGGGAAAACTCTTGGTTATCATTTTTATATATTTAATAATAGTTATATGCGGCCTACATAAACCGTACTAAAAAGTAAATAATCTCACTAAAAGGCAGGTTAGCCTTGTTTCAAGATTTGATTGGTGATGTTTTCGAGTTTTATATGCTCATAGCACAGTTTTTAAAACTAAAACTATTTTTAAACGTGCATTATCAATTTCGGAATATACATGCATATTAAATACGTTTGTTTAGATGTATTTTAATTCTATATGAGGCACAATGTATGTGGTAGTGAATCATTGTTGGATGCTGTCAGTTTTTATACACAACTAATTTACCAAAATTAGGGATTGGTAGTTTAATTATCTCATTCTTAAAACGGATTAGTTGTACTTTTAAAACATTTAATTTCGTCTCTAAATGTGGTTATCTTGGACACTTAACTATGATTGTATTTCTATTAAATAAACTTGTCGAATTCTATGTAAAAAATAGTGATTGTTGTATAAAAATGTATATAGTTTCTTCTTTCACAACCGTCTTTGAAAAGGGCTAAAATATAAACGCAAGAAGTTTTTTTATTCTTAAGACACCGATCGTCAAGATATGAGTGCACATGAGTGAATGTAGTCATTGTTACAAACTAAGGCCAACTTTTCCTTAGAAATTGTCATTAATTAAAAGCCAATACAATTGAACAGCCGGTGGTTATCAGCTGATCTCTTTCAAAATTTGTTGCGACACTGATTGGGATCGAACTGAGATTACTATGACGTTGGGCTTTAACCAACTACGCTACTTCAAGATTAGCGGTAATTCTGTTCAGCGTACTTATCCTTACAATATGAAAATAGCAGGTATTTAAATATTTAGATCTAACTTTTATGGAAACAAAGTAACTTTATTTTTTCATCAGCAACCGAAAGGTATATTATTTGTGTACAAAATGTACATACAACTTTTTTATCCGGGACGTGCTTTATTTATAGTATTCAACTAAACGTGTTCTCATCCTTAATAATAAAAATTTTATGTATCTGTCCATTTTTTGTTGACAACTTAAGACTATTGTTGATCCAATCGATATGAAAATGTATGAAGATATTACAAAATATGTCTGATATAAAGTAACATCTTATTGGAACTATGAATTTGTTTATCGATCTAAATCAATACCGTTGCTTCAGTTATCAAGTTATCAAGACAGTTGCTGTCTTACTGTACAAAATAAAAAATACGATGGTTTAAAAAAATTAGACAAAAATATATTGAAATAAAACAAAAGTCAACATATTTGTTCTAAAAATAGAATGCCCTGCAGCTATCTTTCATGGCCATTAATTTTTTTTAGTGTTATTATTTGTATAGTTATTTAAATACAAATAAACATTTATTCAATTTTAATTTTGATTTTAGTTATTTGTTTGTTATATTCAACGACCTTACAACCAAGACCAGTTACAATCACGACTTGCTTTATTACAATTAAGAGTCAGCAGAGTCTGTCGGAGGCTGTCGGCCATATTGGTTTTAATCCCATAAGAACAATTTGACATACGAACCGGACATACGATCACGCGTATCCAAATTAAATAGTTATTTTTAAACGGATTTTCCCAAACAAATCGAATTTGATCAAGACTGAAATTTCGCGTTTGAATTGCTTATCGAATCCTGATTAGGTTTATAGAATAAAATATAAAAAATATTTAGTTTGATATTTTTATTTTCACATATTTTTTGAAACTAGGCGTATGCATTCAAAATATGAAAATTGATCCCAACGCGCAATATGATAACGTTTAAAATGACACCTTATACACAACTTTTGGTTAATAAAAACGAAAAAAGTATGGATTCGCAAATAACATTGTTCTTATGGGATTAAAACCAACACGGTCGACAGCCTCTGCAGACTCTTAATGCAAATTTCTGTCGATGAAAATCTATGATTGTACGTATGAAAATACTGTAACATATTTTCAATGTATATAAAATTATTCATTAAAAATTAGAATACATATGTTACTGTATAGACATTAATTAAACCCTAATACAATTAATTGTACCAGCTATTTCGCTATTATGAAAATCTAAATTATTCGTCTTTGTTGATGGATTATTTTCATGGATAAGATTTGTTCGAAATTTCCAGTCGTTTAGTGTTCATACCCTACCTCAACGTTTCGGGATATAACAACATTTCCATCCTCATGTTTAGCACTTGAAGAAGCGTTGTTAGTGAAAAAATAAAATACTATTTGTACACTTTACACGGTTATATCGTCTATTGTGATTCGGGTCTAATGCTATTTAAATCATAGTCTATTTATATATTTTCTGCAAAAATGCATACAATATTAATTTTTACTCATATGCAAGCTGCACTAGTTACTAAAATAACATTAATTTTAGATTTCAAGATATTGATAATTAATACTAAGCCCATGTCTAACCATGTTAATTATGTTGGATTGCAAGTGTTTTATTAACAATTGGTGTCAAGATTTAAGGAATTATGAACTATTGGGTGTGTGGTAAATATCGAGGCGGGCGCAGATAGGCCGCGAGTGATACAGTAGTGTTGGCGGGTTGCCTATCGAGGCTCTGCCAGGCGCACACACCTCCTTCCCCGCACCCGAGCTCATAAATTTTGATTATTCAGTGGGCGAAACGAAATGGCATCTCTGCTATATTTCGTACAACCCCCGCTCCGCTCTAAGCGCATTCATGGACTTTGGAAAATAACCTTCTCCCCTCTTCGCAGGACGAAGACTTGCTGACTATTCCTTAAAGTTTTAGTCACCTCTGTTATTTCCCCGAGGCCGAATGACGAAAACAATTTGCTGATTTGGGCAAGGGATAATGTAGCTTTACGTATTCGTTCTCTTCGGGGGGATTCAACATAGAATACTGATAGCGTTATCAATAAATAATGACTTTACTCAACAGTCGATATATTCCATAAAACTCATTACACATGTTTTGTATGTATATAAATATTTATTTGTATAACTGTAGCTTACACGTACAACTTCGATTATTATTTAATTTTGTGATTATTATGTATATAATGTTACTTATTATTTACCTATATTTTGATACATCTTATTTTGGATAGATTGTTATTGTGATCTCACACTTCATTAATGTTTGTTTTTTAATGTCAGATTATTTTATAATTATGAACAGGGTCAATAAGTTTCAGAATTGATGTGACTATTAAATTGTTAATTAGTTATTGTTTTAAGATTAAGTGTGTGTAATTACAGCCTAAGTTTTGTCATTACATGATATTGTATGAAAATATGAATAAATACATTGTTATTACTGTATATTATTAATATATTTTTATAAATGAGCTTAAATTCCTATTTTTAAATGCATACTGCAAACTTCTGTTTACAATATTGAACAGACAATGTGTACACAGTGTTGTTAATATAATAATCAATGACTGTTGAACTTGTTACATGACTATGGATGGACTCCTAGTAACTAATAAAATTATATTAAAAAGTACATTAAGATGCAATCATTTTGATACAAATTATTCCTAATTTTTTTGAAATGGTATGTCCATTTATCAGAGCGTAGAAAATGTATCAGATAATGTGGCTGATTAAAATTTACCAGAACTATTAACTAAATTTGGGCCAGTATAAATATATTTTAACTGACAATTAATGTTTTACTAAAAATGCCTACAATACGCGTACGTTGTAAAACTTGTTTAAGATCAAACCGCAGGAGAAAATCTAACCAACAATATAAGGTTTCTAACAAGTTTTAAGAACTTTTACAATCTCAATATAAGAAGTTACAAATAAACTAACCTGTTTAATTACTGACTACTTGTGGTCATACTATCTTGAAATACCAAATGACGCATTTTCTTATTTCAGTGTTCAAAATATGTTATCAAATATTTTAAAATTATAACCACTTCAATGTTGTTAGTTTTCGAGTCAGATGAAAAGTGCTTTAAATTTTCACATATTTTAAATAAAAAATAATAATCCTTCATAATACTGTAAATAAATTGAAATGAAATTAAGAAGTTTTTAATTCGAACTCAGATATCAAGATGGCTTAATTGTG
>JAQJVL010007806.1:0-22226 GCA_035578905.1 Stictocephala bisonia
TTTGAAATTTACATATTTATTTTGGATAGGTTTTGGATCATAACGAGCTAAACAAGAAAACGAAAATAATTTTTCATCATAGTCATAGTTAATGTAAACCTATTTTTGTGTTTCTTAAATCGTGACTTGAAATTTTCGACATAAGTAGATTTTTTAATTTTTTGGTCAGAGAAGTTTCGTCAGCGAGAAATTTGTAGATAATGAGTTGAACCATAACATTTATTCGAAAGATTTTTTTCTGGCATGGATAGTTTTCTCATAATTTTCAGTTTAAAACGGCAGCTTGAGTAGATTCCGCGCGCTGTGAGGCTACATCTGTGCCGCCGTTTGAGATCAATTTACTTATCGTCACACAAACAGATGTTTCCTATCAATAGGCTACATAATTCACATAACACATGAATATTATTATGTTTTATAGTACTCATTTTGATAGTATTACCACAGATAACTAACTCTACCTGTTAACCGTAGAATTATTTATCTGTGATTGATAGTAGGCCTACTCATTTAAAAAACACTTCATTGGTTTGAAATAACGTAAACAGTTGCAGTATACAGTTTTATATTCGTGTGTTTATATAAAACAAAACTTATTTTAAAATACAATAGTAGTTAATAATTAATCCTAAAAGCTAAACAACAGTAGTAATTTTATATTGACAGCAAATTTATTCGTGATAAGATAAATCTGTAAAGATAATATGTAATTTTTTGACACGAACAGTGACATATATTGCCATAAGGTCATTTTGTAATATAACTTGTATATTAGTTTAATCATGAATGAACAATTGATGTTAATTTACTCTTAATAATTATTTTCATATTAAATATAAAAAAAATTCCTCTGGTAATTTCTATACTATTTAAGAAACTATTCCTTCTCAACAATAGCACATCAAATTCCTTTTCATATGCACAGAAATATTTATTTGCAACTATAGTATATAAAAAAAATTTACACTTAATTTAATATTTGAGTAAACATGAAATTGACTTACCCATATTTTTCAAAGTTATAGAAAGACGTTTTAAATCATATAGTTACGTTGTAAAACACCCAAATAGTTGGGAAGATATATTAGTTTGTAATAAATATTAAATATATACTCAAGATTAGTTGAATTCCAAATTCAGTCACACAATATTTGTAAACAACGTCATAAGAACAAATAAGTAATAAAGTGCTGTAATAAACCAAAACTGAATAATAATATGAAAATCTATTGTATTAGGTTCGCAAAATGATCACACATTGTCAAACAAAAATCAGCGAAAATCCTTTATTTATAGTTCGATTTTCAAAAAATGTATCGTTAGAATTTGTATTGAAAGCACTAACTTTTACCACAGATAACTAACTCTTTGTCTGTGCTTTTACTTTCTAAGTCTCTTTTTCCAAAAATACGTTTTCTTGTAAGTTGGCTTTAAATATTTTAAATGGCCGCCATTTTGAAACGGATCTAGCAATTTCAATAACAATGTTATTTTAGGAAAAAATACAAATGTAAAGGAGTAGGTTAAATGTTGTTTAAATCTGTTGAGTACTTTTTTGCAATCAATTGTTCATTAAAACACACGTACAGACAGAAAACGGAATGAGAAACCACTGGTTGCTTTACATGTTTTGTTTCATTCCACCCTAAGAACAAAATACTAAAGTTTTTGTTGAGAGTTTTGTTTCACCCTGTATAGTGTAAATATTACAATCAGGTACGACGAAACACTATATAAAAAATACTTAGCCAATTAGTTCGTAATAGAAAATAATTTAAAATAAAGTAATTTACTGTTTTTATTGTCCAGTATTACCATATAAAACAATCATGTTATGTTTCAAAACTAACTCTGCTGTGAGAAAAAAAACGGTTATTCTGATAGATTATTTTTTTAGCGAGACAGACCAAGCTTGCTACCGATTAAATTTTTTATGCTAAAAAATAAAATGCTAAGCATGTTGTACCTAATTTCCTCACAAGTGTTTGTTAAAGTTTTTAGTGCAACAAACTTACACATTTTAAAAACAATGATTGATAATGAAATGGAAAATGAAAAGCAGTACAAGAAATTTATCTGGCTGTGAAATAAGATTGATTAGATTTAAATGCAGTATTTTACCTGTGAAAAGTGATGCTTTCATCATATTTTTTAGATGTATTATGACAACCATACACTAAACAAGAAGGCATTCTGAGGACAAAAATATAGCTACTGTATGAATATATAAATACTAATAAACTATACACAGTTAATTGAAAATGTCATAGATTACATAAGAAGGCATTTTAAAGATAAAAACTACATACTACAGCCACTATATGGAACTATATACACTAATAAAATAAATACACCATAGAAAACAAACAATTTAAACATCAGCAACAGAGCATCAGTGTAAGGTCAGCGATGATTTATGTCTTCTGTTGGTTATAAGACCGTAGGCCAGAAGCGCGCGGTACTAGGGTGACTCATCCCTCCCTACCGCCATATTAGCTAGACAGAACGGCTTCAGCCGCGGCAGGCATATTTCCCCTCTATGTTATTCTGTGCTAGCTGGTAGATTGTTATTCTGTGCCATGGTAGATTAGATGGAGAAAATGTGTAAATCTTATATTAAACATATTTTTAGGCAATTTTTCATTTCGCATCTGTTTGATTTTATAGCTGGCTTTGAAAGCCAAATGATACATATAATTACTAGACTGCCACTCATAGAGTCACATGAAGCCAGTTTTCCTGTTCTGTAAAATTAGTTATGTTCTGTCTTCACAGGTTGCGCCAGCCCTCCCGGTGATGTGCAATATAGCTCCTCAAGAGATAAGACGTCACGAGGCACTACTGAAAGAATTCAATTAGATCTTGAATGTCCCGCACCTCCCCATTAACCCAGGATCTCCAACGTCAGAACGGTCGCTTAATGTCTTGTAACCCACTGCTCTACGCACTGCTTTCCAGTTGAGCAGATCTAATTTCTCACCCAGTACTAGCTGGCCGTAGCGTGAGACAGTTTTGATGGATAAAATAAGTTCTTTATTAAAGATCCGTCAATATCTGTAGGTGGTATGAACCTCCCTCTCGTTGTGAGTGGTCACTTTTGAATCGGTTCCGAACTGACGTTGGCAAATTAAATTACTGGAAGTATAAATGGGGATTGACCCTAGATAATTCATTTGATTGCGGGGAGTATATACGAACAATGGATCACATAGTTACAGAGTGCTCCCTACGCCCTTTTA
Source organism: Stictocephala bisonia (assembly GCA_035578905.1). NCBI lineage: Eukaryota > Metazoa > Arthropoda > Insecta > Hemiptera > Membracidae > Stictocephala > Stictocephala bisonia. The sequence goes on from JAQJVL010007806.1 coordinate 3,240, forward strand.
TGGAATCGGTGAGGCAGGTCTCAAATGGCTCTATAGACTGGACTTAGTTTTGTGACAGGAGATCACTTAACATATTTATTCAATGAATTTGTCATCATGACTTTTAGATCTTTATCCAAACATACATCACAGCTTATTCAAATTAACAAATGATAGCTGACAACAAACCATACGATATACCCCTCAGGTTAATGGGAACAATTTATCGGCAATGAGGTGAATGGAGGCAATACAGTGCAAGTAGGCCTATAGTATTGTTAGCATAAGTGAAAACGTCTACATATCAAACTACCTCAGGTCAATTGGAACAGTTTATCGGCCATGAGCCAATGCAAATAGATCTATAATACTGTAAGCACCAGCGAGACCGTCTACACATCAAACTACCTCAGGTAATGGGAACAGTTTATCAGCCATGAGGTGAATGGAGGCAATATAAATAGGTCTATAGTACTGTAAGCACCAGCGAGACCGTCTACACATCAAACTACCTCAGGCAATGGGAACAGTTTATCAGCCATGAGGTGAATGGAGGCAATATAAATAGGTCTATAGTACTGTAAGCACCAGCGAGACCGTCTACACATCAAACTACCTCAGGCAATGGGAACAGTTTATCAGCCATGAGGTGAATGGAGGCAATATAAATAGGTCTATAGTACTGTAAGCACCAGCGAGACCGTCTACACATCAAACTACCTCAGGCAATGGGAACAGTTTATCAGCCATGAGGTGAATGGGGGCAATATAAATAGGTCTGTAGTAATGTAAGCAACAGCAAGACCGTCTCCACATCAAACTACCTCAGGCAATGGGAACATCAGCCATGAGGTGAATGGAGGCAATATAAATAGGTCTGTAGTACTGTAAGAAACAGCGAGACCGTCTACACATCAAACTACGTCAGGCAATGGGAACAGTTTATGAGCCATGAGGTGAATGGAGGCAATATAAATAGGTCTATAGTACTGTAAGCACCAGCGAGACCGTATCCACATCAAACTACCTCTGGTCAATGAGAACAGTTTATCGGCCATGAGGTAAATGCAGACACGACAAAACCAATGCAAGCCATTAGGGTAATGCGTTACCCGTGTCTGGGCGCCCCACATATTCACCATCACCTTTCGGTTTGTAGCCGATAAAACTACGTTCGATTTACAGCTATTCATTTGTCTCCGAATCATTGACTATACTGTATAGCTTGTTATTAAGACTGTTTTTCAATGAAATATTAATGTAGCGTGATTGGGTTAGACATTTTCTCTGTGTACCATGACCATAACATTGAAAAACTATTAATTCAACATTCATGTAAAAATAAAGATGAGTTCTTTTGTGTATCTAAATCACTTAAACCAAAATATTATCAATTAAATACAATGAATACACTGACTTGTAGTCAGTTTCATTATATAGTTAACAAATTAGGAATCGCTCTGTTACATCTGATAACTCATAAAACGAACATGTCCTGGGCGACACGTATTGAAGAATATAAGTATATCACAGTGAAGCAAATGAAACTAGGAAGAAAAAATGAAAAACCTCTTATACAAACCATGATTTTAAACAACGAATGAATAAGTCTTAGATCAGATAGACAAAAAACTTCAAGAACAATAATTTTGCTGTTGTTAGCTTTGAAACAGTACTGCTAAACATGTAATTCGGAAACACGATGTTGACCATGTTGTATACTCTGATGTTTGTTCGGTCACGCAGCCCTACAAACTTATGATAATCTGCAACACGCACAATTGCTAGCCAACGTAAACCATTGCATCTGTAGCCATTGCAGTATGTTCTACAGCCAACCGAGTAATGCCACGATGTCATAATCCAACATCGAAAAAAGTGAAGACCTGAATTCAAAGTTTTATTTCACATGAAGGTGTTCTGTCATTTATAAAAAAACCATCAAATCACAAAGCTTAAATTTCTCGGATTAGTATAATTATTTCTGAATAAATTAAAACCTTCCAAAACTGAAGATGAAAATGCTTCACAAGTCATGGCAGTATGCTACAGGAAACTACTTTTGTTTTGTCAACAAAGCGATAGTAGAATTGGAAAATATGTACAATTTTGTCCATAATGAACACGGAAACTGTTTTAACATTGGTCTGTTCTGATTGAACAACTAAACACTGCTTATTTGTCATCGTATTTTCTTGAACACAGACATTGTTCTGCAAACAATTATGCTTGCATTCAAACTCACATGACCTTGAAGATTTTGGTTTTAGTAAGTTGTACTACTGATTTTATATTAATCAAGGGCTATAAAGAAACCTAAACGATTAATTAACACAATAAATAACTTATATTAGAAAATAACATATGAATTCATAACAGATTTTATATTTTAAAAAGCTGCCAAGTAAAAATGTGTAATTGTCGATATGGTCGTCCATCACTTGCGCAGAATTTCTGACCTCCAAAAAAGGTTTGCAAGGGTATCCTAATCCCCTTCCATCACTTGCGCAGGGTCCAGTCCAGGTAAGCCTGAGAGCGGTAATTCCGTCATGCCAAATATTTGTAAACAACTGTACCACCCCGCATTCCTACCCCTTTATGCGTAGAGAACACTGACCTGCGAGCCGCTGAAGGTCAACCCCTTGCTATTGTTGTACATTCCAAAGGTGGCAAAAGTAGTTTATATAATTACCGCATTTTTCAAAAATCTTCAGTCTGCTTACAGAGGTTATGCTGTATAGCTCTAAAGCGTTATTGTAGTGGTTTTAGTGTGTGTTATAATTAGTTAGAGTTTTTATTAGTTAGTGTAATCATTGTTTAGTGTTTTTATATTTAATACTTAGTGATGGAAAAGAGCCAATCAACGAAAGGTTATCCTTTAATAATCTATAAACAGTACAGATACAGGTATGCTTTAGTACAAAGTAGAATTGATTATGGAATAGTTTTTTGGGGTAATACCTATGATATTTTTAAAAGTCATAATGTCGTTGGATTTCTATTAAAAATAAAAATTTAGTTGGACTTTTCCAACGAGTCTAGTGTTTAAATCTACACTACGTTTCGAACAGTGGAATCTCTGCCCGCCGGTGTGTGTTTTGTAGAATCAACCTTGTGCATTTAGATTTTGAAGCAAATTGTAATTATATTGGCACGGAATTAAGAATTATGATTAAAGTAAATGTAGTTTAATTAAATTAATTAATTAATTTGTGTGAGACTGTTGTATTTAATGTAGATTTAGTTTTGTTTCTGATCGCATGAGATGCATTTTAAATTTAAATGAAGGAACCTCATAACAGGTTATTACCTAAAGAGGCCCTATTTATTTTCTCTATACATTTTGTTCAGTCTGGCAAGTGATATGGACTCTTGTTTTTTGCTTTTGTTTTAATTAAAAGCCAGTTATCTGTGTTTTGTTTAGTTAATTATGTATAATTATGTATATGTATCTTTGAGAAAATAAAAATTTATTCCATTCTATTCTATTCTATTCTAGGTTTGATGCAGCCCTAAAAACTTCGAAAGAAGAACGCTGGAGGTTAGGTCGCCTCATCCCAATATCTTTCAATTCATCAAATGTTTGAAGATGGTTCAAATAGATTCTTATGTGTTGATGAACAGTAAGCATGAAGGCCCCCGTCGCACAAATGACAAAAAAACTCATAAGAAACAACAGTTCCTAGAACAGAAGCTGGAACAAATGAAGTCTAGGAAAATTGACAGGCTTGATTTTGTTAAATGTGTGTCATACAAAGCATGTGTAAAAAGCTGAGAATAAATAACTGAATAAAACTATATTTCTATATTTTTTGTTTATTTATGTTAACCTGTGGTCTTCTCTTATCCACGGCGAAAGGAGTTAAGCAGTGTTATGGCTAATCATCATCATAGCCAAAGCTGGTAATTTCTTCTACATTATAAATGACCTGTATCTTATCCGAAATAGTAATTAGATTCATTACAAGCAGGTTTCTTATTGGATATTTTTATCATCATTTTTAAATAAGAAATATTCAATTTGTTCAATAAATGAATTTTATATTTGCAACGTAAGTCTTTTAATCCAATCTGTTAGTCTATTTCAAAATTGTCTTTTTCACATAACTCTTAGTTAAAATATATTTTATTTTAGATTTTTCTGTCTTTTTTTTAAGTGAACAAGCAAGCTATTAAATTGCTCATTCTTTTTTTGCAAGAGTTATTTTTTTACTGTACAGGATATACTTAATAATTTTGTTTAAGCACTGACTCTCATAGAAAGTGAAGCATCTAATGGTCTTCCCGATAAATAATTTACTTTACTGACAAAAACTCAACAAGAAAATAACACAATCCATAAGACCGTTCGCAATATGTTTTACAAGCATGTAGAAAGCCGAATGTCAGGATCCTCGATAACAGGGATTGCACAACCTCCGAGTAATCCATTTCAAACTGGAATCAAACCACAGAATTTAGTCTATTATGATGATCGCCTGCCTCTGTGGATACAAAATGTCTTTATATATTGAACTTACAAATTATACATTTACAATGGATATTTATTGCCCCACTAATGATGCATGGATTATATTTCAAGTGTTAAAGGTATCATGATTGCCTATCGACTTAAAAATGAATTGAGTTTTCATCTCGTAGCTCCATTCACTGTTTATAACTAAATTCCACACTACAGAAAACAATAGGATATATATTTCAAAGAGACCGCCGTTTAGCGCAAATGATGGAACCTATCTGGGGGTCCTCTATAGCTCTCCGCGCAAAAGATGGAAAGCCTCTACCTGGCTTTCTGCATTCTGCGCAAGTGATGCCCGCCCGTCGATATAAACGGTCGCTGCAACTCATGCAGTAGTGTCTAGGGGTAGTGGCGTGTTGGTAAATGACACCAGGTGAGATATCACAGGCACTACAATGCAGTAATGGAATTAACAGGGGTGGAACCGACCGACTTTAAGGCGAAGGTCACCTGGCAACACGTACGCCTTGTACATTCGCCATTTATGTCAGTTCATAAAGGTGACACTATCGTTACATTATTTAAAAGTCGAGCAAGTATGATCTGAGAATAGTCGACTAAAGCCTATACCCATTGAAAATGTTTTTAAGCAATTGCAGGATCACCATTTGGCACAAGAAATTATCAAATGTTACCAATCAATATCTAAAATGAGCCTTCCAAAGTAACACGTTTTCTCAACATATAGATAACATTTTATTAAGTTAGACAGTTTCCTTAAATTTAGAGTTCTTCCATATATTATTATTTATACAATTATATGATGGAAAAAATAGGGTATTGTAATTTGTACGTGGTTATGATGAAGCAGTGGGTCGCGAGGTGCTTAACAACTGAAGGACACCAATACCACCAGATTACTGCATCTGGGTTTTCTCTGTCAACAGAAGCCTTGTGACCACCACGTGGTTGTAACGTTGCAGTGGGTGGGGAGGTGCTTTACAACTGAAGGACATTAATACCACCAGATTACTGCATCTGGGTTTTCTCAGTCAACAGAAGCCTTGTGACCACCACGTGGTTGTAATGTTGCAGTGGGTGCGGAGGTGCTTTACAAATGTACCACCTGATTATTGCATCTGAGTGTGTCAACAGAAGTCTTGTGACCACCACGTGGTTGTAATGTTGCAGGGGTGCGACACTAATACCTCCGGAATACTGCATCTGAGTTTTCTCTGTCAACAGAAGTCTTGTGACCACAACGTGGTTGTAATGTTTCGGTCGGTGCGGATGTGCTTTACAAATGTACGACACTGATACCACCAAATTACTGCATCTGAGTGTGTAAACAGAAGCCTTGTGACCACAGCGTGGTTGTAATGTTGCAGGGGTGCGACACTAATACCTCCGGAATACTGTACCTGAGTTTTCTCTGTCAACAGAAGCCTTGTGACCACAGCGTGGTTGTAATGTTGCAGGGGTGCGACACTGATACCTCCGGATTACTGCATCTGAGTTTTCTCTATCAACAGAAGTCTTGTGACCACCACGTGGTTGTAATATTGCAGGGGTGCGACACTGATACCTCCGGATTACTGCATCTGAGTTTTCTCTATCAACAGAAGTCTTGTGACCACAACGTGGTTGTAATGTTGCAGGGGTGCGACACTAATACCTCCGGAATACTGTACCTGAGTTTTCTCTATCAACAGAAGTCTTGTGACCACCACGTGGTTGTAATGTTGCAGGGGTGCGACACTAATACCTCCGGAATACTGCACCTGAGTTTTCTCTGTCCAACACAAGTCTTGTGACCACAACGTGGTTGTAATGTTTCAGTCGGTGCGGATGTGCTTTACAAATGTACGACACTGATACCACCGGATTACTGCATCTGAGTGTGTCAACAGAAGCCTAGAGACCACAGCGTGGTTGTGGTGTTGGTGTAGGTGCTTTACAAACGTATGGCAGTATTGCCACCGTTTGTAAAGGTTTTCTGCCTCTAGGTTCTCGCCTGTACTTCATCATAATCCGCTTTTTTTCCATGATGAAATGTTACAGGACGCACTCTTGATTTATGTGTTTTCATCCACTACTTCTGAGCTCTGAGCATTTTCTTATTCTCATTACGTTAATCCAACTAAAAGATTTAGTTAAGTTTCTTAACCACAACGTAATAAACTTCTTTATATTAAATATATTTAATATCATCTTTATGAAATCATTTCTTACTGCCTCTAGGTTCTCGCCTGTACTTCATCATAATCCGCTTTTTTTCATGATGAAATGTTACAGGACGCACTCTTGATTTATGTGTTTTCATCCACTACTTCTGAGCTCTGAGCATTTTCTTATTCTCATTACGTTAATCCAACAAAAAGATTTAGTTAAGTTTCTTAACCACAACGTAATAAACTTCTTTATATTAAATATATTTAATATCATCTTTTTGAAATCATTTCTTCATTATGTTGCATTGTTTCTGTTTTAATATTTTGCTGAGACAAAACATGGCCCAAATAATAAAACTCTAAATTATTTTTCTCGTTCATTCATTATATAAAACATTACCGAGAAGAGATCGATTCCACCGTCGGGGTTTCTTTTGCTGATGTCATCGCATTAACGCTACATTTATTAAGTTACCCTGTTTCTAAAAATGTAGTGTTGGGAATATTTAAAACCACATTTACATCCAAATGTACACTGCTTAACTCATGTGGTTTTTTGCTACACTTCTAGGACTGTCGCCAAGTCAACAAACACCTGTAGGGAGGGTACACCAAAACCTATTATACAGTGCGTGTTGTGCAGACTAGAGTAGATCGGTCCCAAGGCGACACTCTCTCCTGCCTCACACACAAAAACACTTAACAGACAAATGGATTATACGATACTGTATTTATGTTGTGGGCACATGTGCGGGGCTTTACCCGTCAACTTACGCCGGTAGTGAAAGTAGACCTAAACCCGCAGTCCCAGAGCTTCTCAATCTCCGCCCTCGAAGAAAAAACACTTAGCCTAAAAGACAAATGGATCACACGATACTGGATTTATGTTGTGGTCACATCGGGCTTCACCAGTCAACACACGCCGGTAGTGAGAGTAGACCTAAACCCGCAGTACTTGATCGTGAAGCAGCTCGGTCCCAGGGCGTCCCTTTCTTCTCTATCACAAAGATAGACTTTTACTAGAGATATAAATTACCATATTAGTGGTAATACGTTTTTATTATTTTTTTTTTATCTCTTTATTGTCATTTGTCAATTTACATTGATATAGACAACGTCAACATATATATATATATATATATATATATATATATATATATATATATATATATATATACAATACACATACAAAGCCGTGTAAGACAGCTTCGTCCATTTAAGAAATTTCAAATATACAATTTACAATAGTGTTTCTGTTTTTACAAAATATTATAGCTAAACAACAACACCTGTTAACACCTAATTATTGTCAAAATCTGTGTTAAAAAACTCATCAACTGAGTAAAAAGCCTTACTTGTAATCCAGCTACAGTAGACAGTTTGGCTGTAAATTGTTGAATTTCTAAGTTTCTCATTTTTTGTGGCAGTTTATTATAACACTTAATTTGTAAATACTTATGGCTAACTATTGTTTTCCGTACTCTAGAATAGGGTGTGATAATATCCTGTGCTTTCCTAGTATTATAATTGTGTATTTCATTACAACGGGTAACATTATTTTGGTTTTTCTTAATATCTACAAGATTCTGAAATATAAAAATACCAGGAACTGTCATAATATTATATTCAGTAAAATAATGCTTACAATCCTCTTTATAAGCTAGGTTGGCCAAAATTCTCACCGCCTTTCTTTGCCACGTGAAAACGTGGCTTGCACCCCTGCTATTTCCCCAGAGCATTGTAGCATACAGTAAGTGAGAATGAAAGTCACTGAAATAAGCAGATGACAACATATTTCTGCCAACACAGTTCTGAAGCTTACGCAAGAGAAAACAGGCCCTAGACAGTTTTGAAATGACTATATTAGTGTGAGCGCCCCAAGAAAGCTTTTGATCAAGAGTTACCCCAAGTAGTTTAACAGGCTTATTAAAATTCTCTTCTACGTCCAGCTGTTTTAAAGTAAAGCAAATTGTTTCAGTTTTATTGAAATTTATTTTGAGGTGGTTTGAATTAAACCAGGAATTAGCCACTTCCAAGACTCTGTCACTGTGCGCTTTTACATCTTTAAGTACTTCACCATTCACTACAAAAGAAGTGTCATCGGCATAGAGAACGGACTTGCATGGAGCATTTCTGGGCAGATCATTAATGTAAATGATAAATAAAAGTGGACCCAAAACTGAACCCTGGAGACCCCAGCAAGAACCTCCTGAAATGTTGAATCTAAACCAGCTACTGAAACCTTATGCAATTGGCCACAAAGATAAGTTTTAAAAAAGTTTAACTATCTGTTTTTCGTCAATACCGTAAAAATTTAGTTTATCCAAGAGAGTGGCATGTGAAATACTATCGAAGGCCTTGCTGAGATCCACTAAAGTCAGATTAACGTACTCGCAGTTTTCAAAGCCATTCAAGATACTGGTCACAACCTCATTCAGAGCTTTAGTTGTGGATAGCCCAGGACGGAAGCCAAATTCGTCAAATACAATAGATAGATTTGAAATAAACGCAGTATATTCATAAAAATTAATACGAAATTAAATAATGTATTTCAAGAGTCGTTTGAAACAATTGCAATTGTCCCTTTTAGTTTCAATCTGACAACACTTTGCCTAATGTAGTGTTAGATTAGGACCGAAAAATCATCAATGTTAACAAATATTGGAACTTTTATTATATAAAATTTTTTTTTACTGTACGACAACACAACAATTATGTACAATATTCAAATACTTGCAGTTTTAATATTATAATTTGGACAGGTAAATTGATAATACATCTTACTATGTTAATACATTGATAGACAACTTAATGTTGAGAAATATGTTGATTATACAACATCACAGTTGCTATTGTGTTATACGCGACATAAAAATCATAGTATAGAGTAACTATACATTCTAAGGTTGAGACAGTGTCTAAAGCTAAGAACATGTATTTGTTGGCTGCAATTACAGTAGCCATGTTCGTTATATAGACCTCGTTAAAATGTTATCAGTGACAAGTCAGAAATAAAGATACTTGGTGTAAAAAGTAGTCATACGACTATCGGACAACCATCATTACATCCCACATTTGTGCCACCCATACGTCTATGTTTGTGAGTTCATGAGGTGTCAGACGACTATCGGACAACCCATGTGTCTCATTACCTCCTCCATTTGTGCCACCCATACGTCTATATTTGTGGGTTCATGAGGTGTCAGACGACTATCGGACAACCCATGTGTCTCATTACCTCCTCCATTTGTGCCACCCATACGTCTATGCTTGTGGGTTCATGAGATGTCAGACGACTGTCGGACAACCCATGTGCCTCATTACCTCCTCCATTTGTGCCACCCATACGTCTATGTTTGTGGGTACATGAGGTGTCAGACGACTATCGGACAACCCATGTGTCGCATTACCTCCTCCATTTGTGCCACCCATACGTCTATGCTTGTGGGTTCATGAGGTGTCAGACGACTATCGGACAACCCATGTGTCTCATTACCTCCTCCATTTGTGCCACCCATACGTCTATGCTTGTGGGTACATGAGGTGTCAGACGACTATCGGACAACCCATGTGTCTCATTACCTCCTCCATTTGTGCCACCCATACGTCTATGTTTGTGGGTACATGAGGTGTCAGACGACTATCGGACAACCCATGTGTCTCATTACCTCCTCCATTTGTGCCACCCATACGTCTATGCTTGTGGGTACATTAGGTGTCAGACGACTGTCGGACAACCCATGTGCCTCATTACATCCTACATTTGTGCCACTCACACGGCTATGTTTGTGGGTACATGAGGTGACAAATGACTTTCGGATAATCCAATGTCCAGTCTTTGCTAAGGTTGGCTCTCACGCTGATATATACCACGCTGATATAGATTTTGAAATCTAGATCTAGAAATTGAAATCTATAGTAGTTAATATTTTCGTCCATTAACGAATAGAAATCGTAAATAAAAATACTTAAACATTAAAATTCTAAGACGTCAAACTTCTAACATTATGCATTCCTGTCAGCCTGGCAGCACCAAGTTTTGCCGGTTTTATAATGGAATATTTGATCGGTATTTATTTTGTTGTGTTGATAGATGTATTACTACACTTTTGTAAATTAGTTGTCTCTTCGTTCGCTGCGGTCAAAGCAAAGTGGCCTCTGTTTCTGTTTCTCCGTGGTAAACGCACAAATGGTATAGTTTTTGCTAAGTAGAGTGGTACAGTAGTCGTTACGCGTGGACATTTTTGGCTAACAATGTATGTTCATTTCCTGTAATCATTGGATTTTTGCTCACTTTGTATTGTATTTGTAACACGAGGTAGAGCTGTAATACAAACTAAGAGGATTGGAGCTAGCTGAAGGAAAAGCGGGTAAAAAACTCATGCGTCCACTCCGATATTTTGTTCAGTTACGTAACACATGATGCAATTTCTTGTCTTGTTTGAACAGTTTAAACAACCTCCTAAACATGCCAACCACACACAGATTATTAATGGGGGGGGGGGGAGGGGGATATTGGTTAAATGTTTGTATTGGGAAAAAAGTAATTAAACAAAAAGGCCCAGCAACTGTTACATGCCTGATTCGTTTTTCGGCTAACTTCGGGCTGATGTTTTGGGAAATTAGTCTGGTGCCTATTAATTACTTACTCATCTTCTGGAGTATCATTAATTGTCTACAATATAAATTCAAACTGTCCACAACGATGTAAGATGGTTGTAAGGCGTAATGAGAACATATCTGACAAACGTGAGTTCGTAACACCGTAAGCAAGTACATTGCGGCAACACGCTACTACCATCAGACTCGAAGTACTCACAAAATAAAACACATATTATTTGTACGTTTTCTGCGACCGTTAATGTAGAGAGTTAGATTAAAGAGTCTTTTGTGTAAATATTTCATTTGTCATAGTTGAAGTCTATCATATTTCTTCACCATTACAGTGTAAACTAAACTGATTTTCTAGGCCAGGCCATGTGGTCACAGACAAAAAAGAAACAGAGGTCGCATCCAGCAATGCGCTAAATGTGTGTCGAGTAGTTACTCTCCTGATTCTCGTGGATAAGCGTAATAATTATTACTAGATATGTATACTAGTTGTTATCTATCTATATCTGCCACCGAGGCGTTCGTTTCTTTTTCTCTGTGTTGTAGCACACTTCAGATAGAGGATACGCAGCGGTATGCGCATCATAATATGCGCGTGGCGCATAATTTAATTGATTGGCTCATACTCTTTATTACCTCATCTGTTTAGTATGGCAAGACACGCTTGTATCTCGACAATGTTTCATACGCCACGGTACAGCACGTCCTTGTTTATTGTTTATCACGTGTGTTTCTGACGATTCACTACGCTAGTTGGTACCATTAGATATGTTTTTGGTGTCAATGTTCAAACATGCGGATCGGGCAGTGCCTTGAAATAACAATTTATGGTTATTGAGAATTTTATTTATTTTAATAAAAAACTAAATTTGTTAATGAACTCTTCCGACTTTCACAGAAGAATACAGTAATATACAATTATTCTTAATAATTTACGGCAATCGTATATTAAAATGAATTTACAGTTACTATTGATGCTGAAAAAAATGAGTAAAACGTAGAATAAAATTAACTATATCACTTTAACACATAACTTTTAGACTAATGCTAAAATGTATCTATCTGCAAATTACGAATAATTGTCAGTGACGCCCATGTTTGATTACAGATAAAAAATACAGAAGTCGCTTTCTTATGACAGTAGCGAAGACCTTAGTGGAAGTTATATGTATTTTACAATTAACAATTTACATCTATAACAATAATTACAACAATAATTAATTTAGGATTTTGGTTAATAAGGAGGTACTGACAAGGTACTGGCCCTGTAATCGCTATACAAAGTGGAGACACACATTCAGCGCACTATTGGATGAGACCTCTGTTTCCTTCTTCTCTGAGGTATAATAAATGTGCTACTTAACCGATTAGGTACTAATTGTTCACTGAAAAATGCAACGAAACTTATAAATTATTATAATTAAAATTATAAAATACATAAATTTCTTAAGAAACACTGATTCGAAAAATATTGTTGTCTTCTTAACACTAATAATGATTAAGTACTAAAAAAATGTACACATTATAAAATAGGGAAAACCGTCTACCATACTACTAGCATGCATCGAATACTTATTGATCTCAGTACAGGATCTATCAGCCCTAAGTAAAGCTAAAAGTGAAGCGGTGACTCACATAGTGTCTGGGGCGGCGGCGGTCATGGCGTCGCAGGCGGCGGGCTTCCGTCTGCCACCGTCGCGCCGTTCGCGTGCTCCGCCACTTACAAGGCTACCAATGGCGTAGCCCCGGCGGCATTAGTCATAGTTACACCATTGGACAATCGACCGAGGGCACCAGTCTTTACCGCAGAAGGGAATCGTGATTAAAGCTTTCAACCCAAACAATTCTGTTGTACGCGTGGTACCGCTAGAGATAAGCCGGCGGTCCGGACCAGCGAGCACAGAATATTCCATATTTATATGCTGTGCTCCCTGGTCCGGACCGTTGTTGGTTGATACAGTAAAACGATATTTTGTTGTTAAGGTGGCCGTTTCCTAAACAACTAAAGTCACCGCTGGGAAATCGACAGTCCAGTAGTATACATACAATTTTACCGCGAGCAGACCAAAACATGCTTTTCTATTTCAACTGTACAGTTCATGTGAAATATACAGGGTGAGGCAGACCACCCGTGCAGCATGTATAGCAGGAAAACGGTTTGGTCTAGTGGCCTAAAACAAAATGCTTTCCCCCTATATTGCATATGGGGAGTCCATTAAAAATGTTTTCATCAACCTTTTCGTAAAGAGTGTTGAAAAACTAGGGGCCATGGGTTCGAATCTCAAAATTATCAAATGCAAACCTATGGCAAATAATACATCATTTTAAAGGTCTTGTTGAAAGAAACTCATTGGTGAAAACAAAATTCATTTATCATGACACATTTCAAAATGGCGGCCATTTTTGTGAAAAATATTGACGTTTACGGAATACCCTATAGTTTTCTTACTGTTTGAGATAGGTTCATTCCAATTTCAATTTCTTACTTGCAAAACCTTCAGCTTCACTCTGATATGCCGCATGACTACTTTTATCATTATTTTGATATTGGCCCCCTAATAAGAATTTTGAAAAATTAAAAATTCCCTAAAGTCAAAATTTTTAAATAGCAACATGCATCATGTTGTATGTCATTTTAAAGCGCTTGTTAAGACAAACAAATTTTGCATTACACTTTTTTTGTATCTCCAGTGGTTTTTGAGAAATAAGCACAAACGTGTTTTTAATAATAATTTTCCCAACTTTTTACGTTACTTTGGCCATTGACATCCAAAAATGAAAGCACTGAGTCAAAATCTAACATTTTAATTGTGTAAATCGAAATAAGGAATTATGTAAGCAAATTTATTTTTTATTAAGATATTTCAATTTGACAAATACAGGCAAAAAGCGTTTTACATTAAGAACTGTGTTTTCATTGCTAATAATACTGATATGGTATTATTACTAATCTGGTATTATTACAATCTGGTTTAAAGCTTATTACTAAGATAATCTTGAAGGGAATATGTGGCAGATGGCCTTTTGGTTCCGGATTTGTATGATTCGCTAAAATTAAGAGACCTTTGTAAAAAACAGAAATCACCATAATTGTAATTTTATCATTTAAAATTGTTTGTTGTATATTTATACTTTAATATTATAAATAAATATTAATAGTTTTTATACACAGTACCATTACTCGCTTCGCATGGTTAGGTACCTTTCACAATCGGCCTTTACTGTTCTGTACAACCAGTTGATACTTTGCTCCTGGGTTACTGCAATTATTATTAATCTTATGATTGTTTAATCAGCTGATTATTTTCAGCTGTTTATAAAATCAGCTGTTCTAGTGCATTATTGTACACTTCATGTTAGTTCCTGAAACAAAACTTATTTTATTTGACAACCACTTTAATTCTCCATTTTACTCCTTATTTTGTCCTTTTATTGTGAATGATAGTTCTGTATTTATTGAAATGCCGTACACAAATGAAGAGGCTTTCCAAATGCTAATGGTGTTAGGCGAATGTTTCCAGAATTACTCAGCTGCTGCGAATCTCTACGCAGAACGTTATCCAGACAGAGAAGTTCAATCACGAATGGCCTTTCAAAGACTTGCTAGTCGTGTGCGTGAAAAAGGACAGGTTCAGCCTGATTTCAAGAAAGGAAAAACCCTAGCTAGGCCTGTAAGAAGTGATACGGCACCAGACATTTTGGCAGTGGTTCAACTCAATCCAACTGACTCGTCCAGAAGAATAGCTCTAGATGCGGGTGTGAGTCAAAGGTCAGTGTTGAGAATCTTGAAAGATAACAAAATGCACCCATACAAGATATCATTACACCAAGAACTGCATGGTGATGATAGCCATCGAAGAAGGAATTTTTGTTTGTGGGCTAGGGAAATGTTACAACAACGTGAACATTTTTTTCGTAATTTACTGTGGTGTGACGAAGCAACTTTCCGCAGTAATGGTGAAGTGAACCGCCATAATATGAGGTACTGGGCCTATGAGAATCCACACTGGATGCGAGAGGTTGATAACCAGAGATACTGGACTTTGAATACTTGGTGTGGCATCCTTGGTAGAAAAATTATAGGTCCCTTTTTCTTCAGAGAACACCTAGTTGGAGACACTTATAACAACTTTTTGCTAAACCACCTGCCTAACCTATTAATAGATATACCCGACGAAGACATAGAAAATTTGTGGTTCATGAATGATGGGGCACCACCTCACTACGCCAACAACGTCAGATAAACTCTTGATGAACACTATCCTGAAAGGTGGATTGGAAGAGGTGGTCCTGTCAACTACCCTCCAAGATCTCCTGATTTAACTTGTATGGATTTCTACTTGTAGGGTAGGCTGAAAGATTTAGTGTACAAAAGACGACCAACAACAATCGAAGATATGATGCAGAGAATCAGACATGGTATAAATTCTATCAGTGGCGAAGAAGTATTGCGAGCTGTAGATAGCTTCACCTCCAGAATAGATTTATGTATAGAAAATAATGGTTTTCAATTCGAGCACATGTAAACTACAGTAAAGTAAATTCAGTTGGATTCTGGATATTTTTGTACGATACTCTTATTACTTATTAATTTTTTAAGGTTGCAATTATGTTAAAAGTTAGAAAATAAATACAAGAATTTACAAATCTTGTAAAAAATACAAATCGTGTATTTTTTAAGAGACATTAAGAGTAAAAATACCAATTTATATTTTTTTAAATCTGATCATTTTTTAAAATACAAAATGTATGGCCAAAGTAACGTAAAAAGGTGGGAAAATTATTATTAAAAACACATTTGTGCTTATTTCTCAAAAACCACTGGAGATACAAAAAAAAGTGTAATGCGAAATTTGTTTGTCTTAACAAGCGCTTTAAAATGACATACAACATGATGCATGTTGCTATTTAAAAATTTTGACTTTAGGGAATTTTTAATTTTTCAAAATTCTTATTAGGGGCCAATATCAAAATAATGATAAAAGTAGTCATGCGGCATATCAGAGTGAAGCTGAAGGTTTTGCAAGTAAGAAATTGAAATTGGAATGAACCTATCTCAAACAGTAAGAAAACTATAGGGTATTCCGTAAACGTCAATATTTTTCACAAAAATGGCCGCCATTTTGAAATGTGTCATGATAAATGAATTTTGTTTTCACCAATGAGCTTCTTTCAACAAGACCTTTAAAATGATGTATTATTTGCCATAGGTTTGCATTTGATAATTTTGAGATTCGAACCCATGGCCCCTAGTTTTTTAACACTCTTTACGAAAAGGTTGATGAAAACATTTTTAATGGACTCCCCATATGCAATATAGGGGGAAAGCATTTTGTTTTAGGCCACTAGACCAAACCGTTCTCCTGCTATACATGCTGCACGGGTGGTCTGCCTCACCCTGTATAATGATTTATAGTACAGAGTTGACTTTATACATATATATATATATATACTCTGTGCTTGTAGTGAAAACTGTATGATTATTAAAGTCCAAACTATAGAACCATGAGTTGATATTAACACAACTTAAGTATCACTACAACAGTTCATGATCATCTATTACACGACAATTTGAGTATAACGATACTATCATTGTTAGAGACCGAAACGTTTAAATAGAAACCCCATGATATTTGCTTATTTCACGGAGCGAAACGCCGCTTCACGGACGTCCGTATCATAGATTCTTAGACATGAGACGCCGACACAACTCTGTGCTCATGTTAATGGAAGGTGAGTGTGGAGGACCTGTGAAATCTGGTTACTAACAGAGTTCGACTGATGCCCAATATCTCCAACATGGTATGAAGTGTTTGCAGTACATGGACAGTGTAGGTTACAATAACAGTATTAATTAAAGATGGTAACTTCTGAATTACGGACACAAATTTTACTAAGTTGGGAGTATTCTCGTTCAACAAAGGTGGCGATGACAACACGAAGAAGATCAATTAACCTGGAATGCTACTGTCCGCGCAGAAATTATGGATACTCGAGTTCACGATACCATATCTCCGAAACGGTCCTTTCGATTTTAACGAAAGACCTATCAAATTAAAGGAAATATTGTCAATTTTTATACTACGAAGTTTCGATTTTTTACGTAGCTTTTTATAATTTATAAGACGGAAAAAGTGGAAAATATCGGCATTTTTCACAATCTTTTTGGAAATCTCAACTTAAGGCAATTATTACAAAATATCTATTAAACTTATTAGCTTCAAATTTTAATAGCTTATATGAAGGTTACTTACAAACACTTTTGTAGAGTTTCATAATTTTAACGTTATTGTTTTTTATGTTCTTGTAAATTTTGTAAACCTTTGTTAACTTTGTTATCTTGGGTTTAAAATTCCCGCTCAAAACAGTGTTTTGACTATCAATTGATTGTATGAACGAAAAATATAGTGTCTACAGAATATGATGTAATAGTGATTTGTGATGAATTTATATTTGTTAAACGTTTTTATTCCCGCGCGAGGGGCTGGTACGCAGGGAAACGCGCCGGGGATGGATCGGGTTCTCCCACAAAACGAGTGCGATGTTGCCGTTCGGTGCACACAGAGGTTAATGACAGGGTGAAGTTTGCTAGTGTAAGGGAAGGTTGGTCTGAGTCACCAACCCGTTCTATAGCATTCCGGCAACATCGCACTCGTTTTGTGGGAGAACCCGAGCCATCCCCGGCGCGTTTCCCTGCGTACCAGCCCCTCGCGCGGGAATAAAAACGTTTAACAAATATAAATTCATCACAAATCACTATTACATCATATTCTGTAGACACTATATTTTTCGTTCATACAATCAATTGATAGTCAAAACACTGTTTTGAGCGGGAATTTTAAACCCAAGATAACAAAGTTAACAAAGGTTTACAAAATTTACAAGAACATAAAAAACAATAACGTTAAAATTATGAAACTCTACAAAAGTGTTTGTAAGTAACCTTCATATAAGCTATTAAAATTTGAAGCTAATAAGTTTAATAGATATTTTGTAATAATTGCCTTAAGTTGAGATTTCCAAAAAGATTGTGAAAAATGCCGATATTTTCCACTTTTTCCGTCTTATAAATTATAAAAAGCTACGTAAAAAATCGAAACTTCGTAGTATAAAAATTGACAATATTTCCTTTAATTTGATAGGTCTTTCGTTAAAATCGAACGGACCGTTTTGGAGATATGGTATCGTGAACTCGAGTATCCATAATTTCTGCGCGGACAGTAGTGAAGTGTTGTTCGGGGGAGGGAGGGGTGTATATTGTGGGCGACTTTTCTCACCCACAACTGGGTTCCTCCTACCGGGTATTTACCCTATCTGGAGGTGAATGTTCAATTTCATACAAATTCCTTCCTTTCTAGTATTTTATACGCATGTTCTTGAACATAATTAATGGTTCTTGATAGCTGACTTTTCATGTTATCAACTCATCGATGGAAAACTATTGACAGGTAAAAATTATAGCTACACTTCTGAAAAAAGTACAGTTAAAAATATTTATACTTTAGTAATGCAGTAGGAAACATAAGATTATCCTTATATAGGCCTACACTAAAGCATTGTCAAAAATACACGCAAGGTACCTGAAATGAAATGAAAAATGTATTTATTCCTTGATAACATATAAAAAAATACATAAAATTGATTCCCCACATGGGCGGCTGCCTGTGTGTGGGGAAACGAGTCCAAAACAGTCGGAATGTTGTCGGCCACTACTACTAAATAGCATAAAGAACAATATAAACTTAAAATTAGTTTAATATAAAAGTA
>JAQJVL010007807.1:0-22231 GCA_035578905.1 Stictocephala bisonia
AAGTTACTCCTTTCAAATAATTACAAATCGTCTGGATATAAACTTTGAATTAAAAAAATAAATAATGAATTACATATATATTGACCTGTCCATAGTTCTTGACGTGTGGTTTGAGCATGCGCATCAATGGATTTCCCCATCCAATGACAGTTGTATATTCATGTTAAAAAATAAACATCTGGGATATGGTGCCTAGAAAATACTTCCAAGTGATTGATTGATTTAGTTACCAGTATTTAATAGAATAATCAAACCAGCTGATGTCGCCCATGTGACGTCACTGTGTACTGAAGAGCCTCGTCATGATACCTACTGTATTTTCAAATTAGCGTGTACTGGGATAGAACAAAATCAGCTGTTTTTTTTTTTTTTTTTTTTTTCTTTAAAAAACCTGTTTTAGTTATTTAAACTATTATTTTAATTACTATTGTTATTACTATCTAAATCTTATTCCAGTTCTTTATATTTAATTTCAATAACACAAGCAACATCGAGCAAACTATATAAACATAGCAATTAACAAAAATAAGATTTTGAACAGACTGTACACAAGTAGACGTAGGAGAAGTATGGTGGGGGAAATTCACTATCTCACTGCACTACATCTCCTAAATGCCATGTCCTGGTCTGTTATAACATCATTACCTGTATTAGGTATAGGAGATATTATAGTTTACTTAAGATGTTTATAAAAATGCAGATATATGTTGAAAGCAACCGTCTCATGTGAGGCATTCTGAGGGCAAGAACTAATACTGTCCAAGCCTAATGTAGTATGCCAAAAGGTCCCAGGTTCTACTCAGTTCAAGGACTGAAAGCGACTGAAATATTAAGTTTTCTCACGCTGACAGACCCATTACAATAGGCTATGCCACTTATCTACAATTCACTAAAATTATATACACTAGTTACATATATAATCTTATAATTTTATTCTCGTTTTGATTTCGAATTGCAATATGATTACAAACAAACCTGAATACCGTAAAATTATGATAATGCAAGCAGCCCGCCAGCCCAGTCACTGGTGGTGGTGCGGAAGTCACCCTTGAGTCGTTAGTCCCCAGGTTAAGTGTTAGAGAGGGCTTCTTAGGCCTAACTTCACCTGGTAAAATAATACGAACTTTAACTTTTATAACTACATAAAAAATGTTTAATGTAACAACAATAAATATTTATTTTATGTAATCATTTTTTCGCAGTTTAAAACATATTTGTTCAAAAAACGTTAATTAATTTCATATATGACTGTTATCGCCGTTGGCTACAGTCATAGATCACCTGCTTCAATTTAAGTTTTATTTAAGTATTAACTGGGCTACCAAAAAAAAAAGTATTAATTACCATGATTGTAAATTATATTATGTTATTGTTGGTGTTTTGTCTTCATGGCATTAATAATACACAACTGTATAACGTATTGATACCTAATTTTTTGTTTGTCGCTAAGAAATTAAAAAACGTAGCTATGAAGTGTGATCATAATAGTTGATTTTTTAAGAAGTACATAGCTGTGAAAAGTGTTAAATAAGGATTAAATTATAAACGTTATTAACTAGAACAAAATAAATTGGTAATAAAAAGATCGTTTTTAAGTCCTGTTTTGGATGGGGGCTCAGGTGTGGGCTAAGTGCATTGGTGTTGAGAGAGGCTTAATCCATTAAAACTCTTGTTTATCACTGTTATTGGTATTGTATGTTTATTGATATTGTATGTAGTATTGGCTACGTTACAAGCTAACAAACTAACATGAAATTTAGTATAATAATACGTAAATCGATACGATTATTTACATGTATATATGTACCCGTACTGTAGATAATACAAACAAATTATGTGTTCACTTTTGAGTTAAATTATCTTAATCTTGTTTTGCTGCTTTAAAAAGTATTTTTGAAGGAAACATTTAAATTATTTCGAAACTGACTAAAACTTTTCTTTCTAAATGGCGTATTTCTAAACTATGTTCATCATAAACAGCGTAAAGTTCCATGATTTATATTATAACGGCTCAATAAATAAGATCTTATATATTATTAAGAAAAGAACAATCCTTTTACGAAATATGTGACAATACTGTATGACCGATTAGTTTATGAAGGTAATTAGTTTTATTGATCGTTTACAGGAAATTAACTCTAAATAATCCCTTAATGGCGATTCTAATACGGTGCGCTTCATTATTTACGCTGTTGGTAAAGTCATTTTGCACAGACAGTAGGATTTTTTATTGTTAGTTGACGTGTCCATACTGTACGTTTTGTGTACAATTTTTTTACATGAAGACCACATATGTTTAAAATTCTACTTTATAATTAAATAACCTCTTCAGTGCTAAAGTTAGTGGCAATATTTTTTAAACAGGAATCTTAACAACTGGACATGTTTGAAAATAAGCACTGATGGCTCTGTAAAATAGAGAAATTTAGTACTTGGTAAAAACTGCAGCTCTAATTAGTGTATTTATAGTACAATTTGTATAACTGTAGACTGGGCCGTGCACTACTAACCTAAACAAATGAATACAGTCCGATTAGTCAATCCTGCATCGAGAGACCTAATTTGAGCGAATGTTTGTTAGACGCTCTTTATTTATAATGGTACTCTTCCTCGCCCCTCGACTATCGACGCTTCCGAAGCCCGAGTGTACCATTATAAAAATGTAACTATACCAACGTAGCTGAAGAGTCACGTGCATTTAAGAGGTAGTAAAGGGAATACTTGAAGGAGGAGGAAAAGGGAGTAGTTTGAGAGAGGCAGGACATGTTCAACAAGGAAGGAGGTTGAGAATGAGTATCAAAGGAGATGATCTGTCTACCTAGACCTCTGACTTCGACCTCCACTCTCGACTTCCTTGACATTTTTACGCTACCTCGTCACTATCTACTAATTTTCTCGACCTCCTGCTCCTACCTTCTCTAGACCACTTTTACTTTTGTAATAATTGGTTTTTACTCCAAACAATGTGTGAGGCATACAATCGAGCAATCACTCAAGAGAATATTACGTTTTAAACTATAGTAATATTTTATTACCTCAGTTTTTCAACCGAATGAAATAAACCCTGAACAAGTTACGTGTAATCGAATGGAATGTTAATTTATTTAACCAGGCTGATAGTTATTTGTGAGGAGTTAATAAGTACCTTAGAGCATTATTTTGTATCAGAAAATACTTTTTGGTATTATAACAGTTACCTTTACAAATATATCTAAAACTTAAACTAATTTTTAGTTACCAAGAGTAGTACCGTTGTGAAGGAGAGCAGTGCACAATAAGCCTCTTGGCTGAGGGGCCGTTAACAGATACGGAAAGGCCTGGCTCTCCCGATCGTAAAAAAAGAGTAGTATAAGTAAATACTTTTTGTCACTTTTATTTACGTAATGATCCATTTGAAAATTCTGTAAATTTTGATAATCGACATTTCTGATATAAAACCAAATAATATCTATATTGGTGAATAAACAACCTTTCAATGTGAATAGGAACGAATACTGCCACCATATCTATCATCCAACTTATATTTATAATACATCCCCTAAAGGCTTATACCCACTGTAAATTTATGGGTGAGTGGGTGGGTCAATACTACTGTACGTGTATAAGTGGGTGGGTGGGTCAATACCACTGTACGTGTATGGGTGAGCGGGTGGGTCAATACCACTGTATGTGTATGGCTGGGTGGTGGGTCAATCCCACTGTACGTGTATGGGTGGGTGGTGGGTCAATACCACTGTATGTGTATGGGTGGTGGTGGGTCAATACCACTGTACGTGTATGGGTGGGTGGTGGGTCAATACCACTGTACGTGTATGGGTGGGTGGTAGGTCAATACAACTGTACGTGTATGGGTGGGTGGTGGGTCAATACCACTGTACGTGTATGAGTGGGTGGTGGATCAATACCACTGTACGTGTATGTGTGGGTGGTGGATCAATACCACTGTACGTGTATGGGTGGGTGGTGGGTCAAAACCACTGTGCGTGTATGGGTGAGCGGGTGGATCAATACCACTGTACGTGTATGGGTGGGTGGTGGGTCAATACTGTACGTGTATGGGTGGGTGATGGAGCAATACCACTGTACGTGTATGGGTGGTGGTGGATCAATACAACTGTACGTGTATGGGTGGATGGTGGATCAATACTGTACGTGTATGGTTGGGTGATGGATCAATACCACTGTACGTGTATGGGTGGTGGTGGATCAATACAACTGTACGTGTATGGGTGGGTGGTGGATCAATACCACTGTACGTGTATGGGTGGGTGGTGGGTCAATACCACTGTACGTGTATGGGTGGGTGGTGGATCAATACCACTGTACGTGTATGTGTGGGTGGTGGATCAATACCACTGTACGTATATGGGTGGGTGGTGGGTCAATACCACTGTACATGTATCGGTGGGTGGTGGGTCAATACCACTGTACGTTTATGGGTGGGTGGTGGATCAATACCACTGTACGTGTATGGGTGGGTGGTGGATCTATACCACTGTACGTGTATGGGTGGGTGGTGGATCAATACCATTGTACGTGTATGGGTGGGTGGTGGGTCAATACCACTGTACGTATATGGGTGGGTGGTGGATCAATACCACTGTACGTGTATGGGTGGGTGGTGGGTCAATACCACTGTATGTGTATGGGTGGGTGGTGGGTCAATACCACTGTATGTGTATGGGTGGGTGGTGGGTCAATACCACTGTATGTGTTTGGGTGGGTGGTCGGTCAATACCACTGTATGTGTTTGGGTGGGTGGTCGGTCAATACCACTGTACGTGTTTGGGTGGGTGGTCGGTCAATACCACTGTATGTGTATGGGTGGGTGTTGGGTCAATACCACTGTATGTGTTTGGGTGGGTGGTCGGTCAATACCACTGTACGTGTTTGGGTGGGTGGTGGGTCAATACCACTGTACGTGTATGGGTGGGTGGTGGGTCAATACCACTGTATGTGTATGGGTGGGTGGTGGGTCAATACCACTGTATGTGTATGGGTGGGTGGTGGGTCAATACCACTGTATGTGTATGGGTGGGTGGTGGGTCAATACCACTGTATGTGTTTGGGTGGGTGGTCGGTCAATACCACTCTATGTGTATGGGTGGGTGGTGGATCAATACCACTGTACGTGTATGGTTGGGTGGTGGGTCAATACCACTGTATGTGTATGGGTGGGTGGTGGGTCAATACCACTGTATGTGAATGGATGGGTGGTGGGTCAATACCACTGTATGTGTATGGGTGGGTGGTGGGTCAATACCACTGTATGTGTTTGGGTGGGTGGTCGGTCAATACCACTGTATGTGTTTGGGTGGGTGGTCGGTCAATACCACTGTACGTGTTTGGGTGGGTGGTCGGTCAATACCACTGTATGTGTATGGGTGGGTGGTGGGTCAATACCACTGTATGTGTTTGGGTGGGTGGTCGGTCAATACCACTGTACGTGTTTGGGTGGGTGGTGGGTCAATACCACTGTACGTGTATGGGTGGGTGGTGGGTCAATACCACTGTATGTGTATGGGTGGGTGGTGGGTCAATACCACTGTATGTGTACGCTACTCTAAGTGCAGTATGATTTATTAATGCCACTAGCAGAGATGAGGAACCAGTCATGAGGACTTAATTTCAGATCGTATATATTGACGTAAAGTATGCAAGTACAGTGGTTTCTTATTTGTGGGCAATATTAGCACTTTTTAGTTTTATTGGTAAAATGTAAAATTATTGGTTATTTATGTATAGTACCCTCCCCTGTCTGTACTCATATTCCGCCTCTCCCTTGTCTAACCCCTAAATATATATAACTCTGAGACACCGTGGGGTTAACGTGTTCAATATTGAACTACGTAAGATCAATATAAAACTTTCATCACTGTTTGGCATTTATATAAATAATTTAAATGCAATAAATTGGTTATGTTGCGAAAATCAAGTGTTGTCACTGAATTAAAAATACACTTGCTACTTTGCTATTTTGAAAAATAAAAAAATAATAGTTTACACTTGCTATTTTGAAGTATTGTTGTCATCAACTAGTTATAAATATGATAAAAGAGGAGTGTGCACAATGATTCACACATACAAAGTGACTATAAAAACCATAAATTATAGTATTTCCACTCTTCATAAAACGCTAAAATATAATTAGTTGGGTCCATAACGTTAATTAACGTTCAATTGATCTTAAAATACAATTGTAATAGTCTCTATTAAGCTAAGGGCATTCTATGGATATATTTGTATGGCGATGAAGTAGCCTATGAGTGACGATTGAACCAAATCGATTCTTTGAGACAGTCAATCAGTTTTCAAGGCACGCAACTGGAATATTGTCACGAAGACATTCATCAATATCAACATTTCACGGACAGATAGAAAGTCCATAACCTCGTCTATTCTGTTTACAAGTCACTTTTAACTAAACGCAGATGTTATTTACTCACTTAGCGTAATGAAAAATTTAAATATAGTCATATATTTATTAAGAATGTTCTCAAGTAAATTATCTCTTCATTTTAAAAATTATTGTTTAACTTGTATGTACTTATTATTTTAAACATTAGTTTAAATAAATTTTGATTTTATTTAAATTGTAATCTTTTTATAGAATGTGAATTACACAGTAATTCCTGGCACGCTCCGTGGCTAGAACGCTTCGTGGCTATAACGCTTCGTGGCTATAACACTTCGTGGCTATAACGCTTCGTGGCTATAACACTTCGTGGCTATAACGCTTCGTGGCTATAACACTTCGTGGCTATAACGCTTCGTGGCTATAACACTTCGTGGCTATAACGCTTCGTGGCTATAACGCTTCGTGGCTATAACACTTCGTGGCTATAACGCTTCGTGGCTATAACACTTCGTGGCTATAACGCTTCGTGGCTATAACACTTCGTGGCTATAACGCTTCGTGGCTATAACACTTCGTGGCTATAAAGCTTAATACGGAGGATCCCAGGAAACTGTTTGTACGATTCATGGAGGTCACCTGAAAGTGAAAAAGGGCCGATCCTGATTGACTTTAAGTTATTATAATTATGTGCTTTAAGAAGATGTGCTCTTTTGACTAAAGAGTTCAGGTTAGTTTCCTAAGAATAGAAATGAGATAAAATGAAAAAAATATTTTAATTGGAGGTGAAGTTAGGACTATAGAGTCCACTCTACCACTTAACCTCAGATAATTGATAAAAGAATGGGTTTTTATCTGTAGTCTGTCAAAATGCAAGTGTGCAGTGTGTGTGGAAGTGAGCGTACTTCCTTGCTCACCTTAAAAAATTGAACAGTTATAAAATACGATAAAGACTTGTTCAAATAAGATGTATTTAAAATGTAAATATACGCATTCTAATGAGGTGCGTTTTTGGGAAGAACATGCTTTCGATTCTTTTTAAGAGTCTGCAGAGGCTGTAGGAGGCTGTCGGCCATGTTGGTTTTAATCTCATAAAAACAACGTTATGTTCGAACCAACATACGATCACGCATATCTAAATCAAACTGTTCTGATTGTTTCTGTGCCAAAGAGATCGTCTAAACCCACCATTAAAGGTTGCCATCGACATGGAAACTACTAGAGAAGTCTGGGTTGTCATGTTGGATGTTCAGATGTTGTGTAGGATCCGAGTGTCAGTCTTGTCAATTAGCTGAAAATCAGACCAACACTACGTAGTTCGGATTCCACGTAAAGCTGTAGGTCCCTTAGTTGCCCTAGCTGTTGGGCTATTTTTAGTTTTTTTTTTTTTTTTTTTTTTTTTTTTTTTTCTGAGGAACAGTCGACCTTAGTAAGAATTACTACAATCGTTCATCTACACTCATTCATCCCTCATATTTGCCCATATTTTGACGTTCGGCGACTTATTAAAGAATATTGAATATGAATATTAGCATGACTCTGCGAGTGTTCACGAACAACAAAGATATGATACTATAAAGAATGCATCACTATAGATATACCGCATGGATCGCTATGACACATTGATCATTATAATGAATGCAACACTATAGATATACCGCATGCATCACTATAACGCATTGATCATTATAATGAATGCATCACTATAGATATACCGCATGGATCACTATAACACATTGATCATTATAATGAATGCAGCACCATAAATAGTACATCAATATAACGCAAGGACCTGTATAAAAAGTGCATCACTGAAAAGAGTACATCAATATAATGAAATAATGATTTATTTTCCAACAAAAATTACAAATATCCATTTTCTTAAAAGTTACGCTAAATGTCACTCACTACGTATCCAATAGTGTGGCCAGCGTTACAATAAAGAAAACTGACTAAATAATACATTACACATACTTTTGAGTCTAATCCCAACTGTACATTTAACTGCCATCTTCCGTAACGTCTGCCATCAAAAGAAACCGAAAATGTACAAAAAAAGATTACATCCATTTTAATATGCAATGACTTAATTTCTACGAATTAAAATAATACAGCATAACAAGCAATAACTATATCAAAATCTCCGAAATTCCTTTTAACTATAATGAACAATTACACACAAAAACAAAATCAAACCAAAACATCCAATAAAAAATATATTTCTGGAAATGATAAAAGCCATGGTTTTAGATGCTTGCAGAAAGAGGTAAATATATTACATTGTTTTACGTTGTGTGGAAGTCCGTTAAAAAGTTTAGGGCCTGCATGTTCAAGTGTATCTCTAAAACTTTCTTTATTAACTTTTGGTATCTGGAAAATTCTCTGCATAATGCATAAATAACAAATACATATCCAAAAATAATGCATCTGTATAGTGGTGGAGAACTATAACGAAAGCTTTACAATTAGTATTCAATCAGTAAAGCTTACTGTTCCTATTACGATCAAATGTAACTTCGATACAGGTCTAATAGCATTTGGAATCAACAAAATATTTAACATCTTTAAACTATATTAAATTGAGAATTGTCAAAAACATTTTTACAATTATTTTACAATTTATTTTTACAGTACTACATTTAAGTACAGGCATGAAAACCAGTAGAAAACGTGCTAAAGACTACTATAAGGAACTCTTGATTTATTAAGTAAATTTGTATGGTTTCTAAGAAAAATAAAAACTTAATAATTTGAAAAATTGCCATGATGGACCCAACAAGGTATCATATTTATTTAATATTTATCCCTACCGTTGAATGTTCATAACGCAGTTAATTATTCATTATTCATTTATAAGACGCCGATCGTCGAGATATGAGCGAATATGATGAACGAATGAGTGTGAGTGTAGATGAGCGAATGTAGTCATCGTTACTAACTAAGGTCGGCTGTTCCTTAGGAAGAGCTATTTATTAGTAGCCCAACAGCTAGGGAAACTAAGGGTCTTACAGATTTACGTAACTCCGAACAACGTAGGTTGGTCTGATTTTCAGCTAACTGACGAGCCTGATACTTAGTTCTCTTCCATACACAACATCCGAACATTAACTACCATCCTACATGGACACCCCAGACTCTAGTAGTTTCCAAGTCTAAGGCAACCACTGAGCGGATGCTGTGTTGGTATTCGGAGGACCGAGCATAGAACCTATCGCCCCCTCAACACTTTGTCCCAAAGTAGCTGGGTTACAGAACTGCGCAACTAGTGCCATTGTTATAGTGTAGCGTTGATGAAAGTTATGGAAAAAAATAATACATAATAAAATGTTTTTTCACTACACTACTATGAGTTCAGCTGTTTTCGTTATGTGTTTACAACCTGCGAAACATCATATTTTCAACAGCTGTCTATTGTTTACTACTGAAAGTAACATTGTTTACAACCGAAAATTTTCCACAGTCAACAACACCTGTTTTTATTCCGTAGTGTAGTGAAAAGTATCGTTCAGAACTCGAGTGAAAGTGTTTTGTATGTTCTCGACTATTCGAAGTGCTCGACAAGTCTCGCACTTCAAACATATGGTCTCGAACATGCAAAACCCCACTTTCCACTCTTGTTATGAAATATACTATTTTTTTAATGTAGGCCTTTATATTTATTAGTTCCAAAACAGTAATAACACAGCAACGCATATTACACTGTTTTTATACATTTTTTATGGTTATATATAATATACTGAAGAGCAAAGCAATCATCTTATTTAAAATAGCAAACGATAAAATGTTTACTGCCCATAAATCCAGTACATAACGTAATACGGAGATACTGTCTGGAATTGAATATCCATTCCAATTCTTACATGATTACCTACAACTCTTTAACTCATTCCCTTATAATTATTTTGCTCTACATTTATTTATTCTATGCAATGTCTATTAATTTCGTACATAAAATAAAATTCAAAGAAACGTGTACTATATTTATATGTATTATAGTTATTCTATTTCCACAAAACTGTCTTTTAAACTATTCTATCAGAACTTTATATTATTACATAGCACATTAAGTACTTCAAAGTACTCGATGTATATTGCTTCAGTATATGGGTAATTTTGTAGAATGTTCGTAACAAAACTAGACAGATGCTAAGGAATTACTGTGGCCCCATCATACGGCTAGGTACCCGTGACATAAATACCTACAATATTATTGTAGGCTTCATAGTTGTTACAAAAACTAAATTTATATTTTGAGATCTATTTACTCTGAAATTTTGATTCTAGAATCTTATTTTGTTGAATTTATAATGACACTGTGAAAAAATAATCACTATCACTGTGCATATATGGGTGGTCAAGTGGGTCACTATCACTCTACGTGTATGGGTGGTCGTGTGGGTCACTATCATTGTGTGTGTATGGGTGGGCGGGTGAGTCACTATCACTGTGCGTTTATGGGTGGTCGTGTGGGTCACTATCGTTGTGCGTGTATGGGTGGGCGGGTGAGTCACTATCACTGTGCGTATATGAGTGGTCGGGTGGGTCACTATCACTGTGCGTATATGAGTGGTCGGATGGGTCACTATCACTGTGCGTATATGGGTGGTCGGGTGGGTCATTATCTTTGTGCGTGTATGGGTGGGCGGGTGAGTCACTATCACTGTGCGTATATGAGTGGTCGGGTGGGTCACTATCTCTGTGCCAAATAAACTTCTTAATTTATTTCTGGAAAAGTTATTTTCCTCAATGGTGTAGGTTTCTTTAAGTGATGTAATGTTAAATATAAACCTGTCATAAAATCAAAATATTTCATTTAAGAGCTTTTCAACATTCAATTTAATACAAATAATGCATTATAAGTTACGTTTTATATTTGTAAATGGCAGAACGCGCCTCTTTAATAAATTGTTGAAATAAGGTTTTCGGACACTTTCAGCGCTCCTAGTGGTAAAAAGGTAAGTTTATCAAAATAATACCAAGAGTAAAATATTCTTATAATCACTGGTAAAATAAATCCATTATAAAAAAGGGGGTTCCTATAATAAATTTCAAAGTTGACCTAAATTGGTAAAGAAATTAGAAAATGGCAACTGAATTTAAAATCTACGTAATTGTAATGAGCATAACAAATTAGGTAAAGTTTCCCATTTAAAGTTTGCTGTAAAACCAATAATTTTATGATCACCTTGGAGGGAACTTCGTAGACACTGCGTTTGGATTGTATCATCCTCACTTCGTGCCTGGGACGTCTAGACGCCATAATCGTCACTGCGGTTCGTAAGACTTCATCATTTTTGTAATATTTGTTTATTGTATTGTTTTATTCCTAGTAATTGTTGTCTTTTCAGGTTAAAATGTAATTGTAATAGTTAATTAGATTGTATAGTAGTCTCAGTCCTTCGGAGTCACATATATCATTTTTTGTGCATGTTTAATGTTATTTTGAATTAATGTTGTTTTCAGGTACCATATATTTATTTTATTTATGATTAGTTGATGTAATCTCATTTCAGTCTGATTTGAATATTTTTAACATTTTTTCGTTGATATCGTGACCTGGCCAGCACCTAATTGGTCATATTAATTTAACCCTGTTAACATTTTTATATTTAGTATAAGTCATTTTGTTGTACCCCATTCCATGATCTAGGTAACACTGAATATAATTATTAAAGTAGATTAGTTTAAGAACGTAGTTTTAAAACATGTTTGTGTAGATGTAATTTAGTTTTTAGCACTTGAAAAAGGTTTGGGTTTTACCAAATCGAAACGTCGTGATTGGTAGTTGTCACGTAATGATGGCAAATGTCCAACTACCTTTGTCTCCCTCATCTGATACTCCATCATTAACAAATTTCAAAAACAAAGTTGAATAGTTTAATTTCTAACTCTAATCGCATTTAAAATGAATGCTCCAATATTAGGTTTCACTCGTTATTTATACTTAAATCTGCAAAGGAATATAGATTTTATAGAGTAAAACTGCTAAATACGTATTTTAACTCTTTATATACACCTGCATTACCGACATTTGTTCTAACGCTTGCCACAAGGTAGCACTCTAATCTGAGTCGATAGGTCGGCACGCATTATTAGTACATGACTCCACAGCTAGAAGGACAAATACTGTCCATCTAGCTGTGACTAATACTGTCTAATAGCTGTTAAGAAAAACTACTATTCTTAAATTAAACCGTTTCAAATACATTACTGACCACTTGTTTTCAGTTCTTCTTTTAAAAGCCACTTAATTTTTGTTCCTCTTTTAATTGTTTGTTTTTTGTTAACTTTTTAATACTTTTTAATATAACTTTTAGTAAAACGTTTTAATATAAAAAATAATAAAATATTGAAAGAACAGTTTTTATCTTGCTTTTATTTATACAATTATTTAGAAGTTTTGAAATAAGCTGTACTAAGAGGCTGTAAATAATACCAAACTCATATTTTTTCTTTTTTTTAGTTATAAGATACGTAGGGCAATATAATAGTTACTAGGAGGACACCCCTGCATGCTTTGCGTGCCAGCCCCACTACTCATCAACCTGTGTCTTTTGACTACAAATAATAAGACCTATAGGCCTAATTCAAAATCACTATATTACATTTATTTACAGTATCCCACTCACATTACTTGCGTAGCTACATATTTGTGAGTGTAAACTCCCAATGATATTACATTGCCTATTTATAACGTGTTTATTTCATTTATTTTTGTTTCACAGCTGAAGATTAATTATTTAAAATAACTGCGTTACATTACCATTGAAACCTTTTAAGTCCAGTGGGGCGAACCCTACAGTCGGATGCGAATAAAACCATGCTTACAACCTTCCCTAGTTTAACATTGTTAAACATCTAACGTCCTCGATATTAGAAACACCATTGTTTACATTCCAACAGCTGTTAAAGCTCTTTGGAAATCATTATTTATATTTGAACAGCCATACTTTTTGATTCATTTAAATCTCTCTCCGTGCTCTTCCCATAATCCTTCAGGGTGAAAATATTCAAGAATTTAGAAGTTTTCGCTCAACTACGAACGGAGTTAAATGTTTTTACACCTCAACCATTTAAATTGGTCAATAAAAATAAGGGAGGAGTTGCGTTGACAAAAAACTGCTTCACGTATTAAATATAAAAATTTTAGCACCAGATTGTAAACAAACAACTTAATATTAGCTGATAGTAGAACTAGCAGTCATTTGTTAGCCTGATTTTACTTTATGATATTTTATTATTTAGCTGGCCTACGAGTCTATATATTACTAAATATTTGTAATATAATCATGCTAATAAGATAAAATCGAGCTCTACAAACAATTGCCTATAGGGTTCGATATAAAAATAGAAATTCTTAAATATTTATGATTGTTATGGAATCAGGTTATTAAAGCCGCGTTTACAAAACCTGCTATATAGCAAGAGTTATATAGCAAATGCTATTTTTAACAAAACAACAAAAGAACGAATGTTGTATGTAGTATGTTACATGTGGCAATTCGAGCTTTATATAGCAATTTTAACTATATGTAGCAGTAGTTCTGTTTCCCGGCCGGAGGCGGTAAGATCAAAGGGAAATTGTGCTACATCTAGCTTTTGTTATCCCTTTCCCACCTTGTGTCCACAAGTGTGGACCTTGGAAATAAAATTATTATGTTTTTTCAAAGCCTTGAAGCAGTTTAAACCTGATGTCTACGTAAGTGGAACATTATAGGGAAAATTATGGTACTGAGGTTGGCAGCCCTGCTTGCAGACAGACCACGTGGGTGATTGATGAAGTCGGTGTTTGGCTAACCTCAAAATCTTTCATGTCCTGGAAAAGTAAGTTGCACTTTTTGACTATTTTCGTTAATTTTAAAAAATATCAAAGGATAGTTTTATGAACTGTAACACATGTAGATTACTCTTGTTATTTAGATTACCGCTAATTAAACATATGAGTCAATTAATTTTGTCGTCCACGCTTGAGGACACTGGGGCTTATGTAGAGCATACAGCATTTTTTGCTTGTCTACGCTTGTGGACACTGGGGCTTATGTATGGCACAGCATTTTTTTCATGTCCACGTATGTGGACTCTAGGTGTGATTTACAACTTAGACTTTATATCTATGACTACATATGCGGTGATAATTATTGTGAGTAGTGTATGTCCATTATTTTCCTATTAAACAAAACATGATATGTGACATTTACAAAAATATGTAAATTTATATTTATTGTTCAAATGTATCCCTCCCACTCACTCTCTGACACAAAATGTACGTAAAACCAAATCCCAACAACCTAACACTGATGACCTCCCTCCCTCCTCTTTCCCTCTTTCTCATTGTCTCTCCTACCCACATTTACATAGAAAATTTTTCAAATGGACCCTGCAATTTTTTTGCGTTTCCAGAAAATGGACGGCTTTGATGCTTTGACCAATGATGACATTTTTGAAGTGCTTGCCAATACATCCGACTACTGTGACGATTCCGATGAAGACCCAACGTGGCAACCTGATGAAAATGAAAACAAGAAAAAGAATAAATTTCCATACAGAAGGTTACCCTTGCTTTTTGAAGATATATTGGCAGACGAAACAGATGAAACTGCTGAAGAAGTGAATATTGTTTATGAAGAGGTAGCACCAACTGAGGAAGAAGTAGTGACAGCTGAAGACTTAACTGACAATGAAGGCAACAACACCTTTTCAAAGAGGGGTATATTGTAAATAATGTAAATGAACACGAAGATTTTAGATTTTGAATGTCTCCCAGATCAATCGTGTCCTTGTTCAACCTATTCCGCATTATAGTCCCAGTCCCATGCACACCTTTTTCTGTTAAAGCGACAAATAGGGGGATACTTGAAAAGTAGCGGTAAAAAAAAATCTGACTTCCTACCGGAACAGTCTCTACAAGTCTCATGATAACAGATGGCCCCAACCCTAGCTCTTGGTTACAGAGTCTAGATGTTTTACCTTGATAGACTTCAAAGTCAAGGACTGTGCCTTCGTTTGTCGTCAACACAAAGTTTTTCAAGCCTACGGGCCTGGGTTTATTTCTTACATATTGTCTCACTGGACATCTTCCAGTAAAGGGCACCATCTGCTCATCAATAGAATAGGTTTTTGTGTCTCGTGGAAGTGAAAGACACGTATTTCGAACCATATCAATTATTGGCTGTACCTTCCAAAGCTTATTGTTCTTTTTAACATCATCAGAGACAGTGTTTGCATCAATTAGGTGCATGTTGTTTCGGAGAGCAGAGAACCTGTCTCTTGTCATGCAGTCACTAATGGCACTGATAGAGAGCTTTCTTTGCCAATACATATTTATTCTAGGGTATTTTATACAACCCATGAATAAATTAATGCCAATAAATGTTTTAAATTCACTTGCAGATGTCTTCAGATCACGTCCTGTTTGGGCCATGTAATAACACGAGGTGTACATTGCCAGCTGTTCAAAAAATTCTCCACTAAAATATTCTTGAAAAAACTCAAACGGTGTTCGGATAGGAGGCGGCATGTTTTCTGGATTTCCATCACTAGGATGATGAATTTCATCACTAAGCTCATCACTATTAGCATTTGGAAGATGTGTTGGAAATGGCCGCTTTCTGAACAATATATTGGGGTCTTGAGGTGTTTTTTTTTTAATTTTTATTGGTTTTCCTTTTAATTTATCTGGGGTTTTCCTTTGTCCTGTTTTCCCTTTTCTCTGTTTCTTATCTCTAGTGATCTTTTCTGAAGTTTTTTTTGAAAAATCTTCGTGTTCATTTACATTATTTACAATATACCCCTCTTTGATAAAGGTGTTGTTGCCTTCATTGTCAGTTAAGTCTTCAGCTGTCACTACTTCTTCCTCAGTTGGTGCTACCTCTTCATAAACAATATTCACTTCTTCAGCAGTTTCATCTGTTTCGTCTGCCAATATATCTTCAAAAAGCAAGGGTAACCTTCTGTATGGAAATTTATTCTTTTTCTTGTTTTCATTTTCATCAGGTTGCCACGTTGGGTCTTCATCGGAATCGTCACAGTAGTCGGATGTATTGGCAAGCACTTCAAAAATGTCATCATTGGTCAAAGCATCAAAGCCGTCCATTTTCTGGAAACGCAAAAAAATTGCAGGGTCCATTTGAAAAATTTTCTATGTAAATGTGGGTAGGAGAGACAATGAGAAAGAGGGAAAGAGGAGGGAGGGAGGTCATCAGTGTTAGGTTGTTGGGATTTGGTTTTACGTACATTTTGTGTCAGAGAGTGAGTGGGAGGGATACATTTGAACAATAAATATAAATTTACATATTTTTGTAAATGTCACATATCATGTTTTGTTTAATAGGAAAATAATGGACATACACTACTCACAATAATTATCACCGCATATGTAGTCATAGATATAAAGTCTAAGTTGTAAATCACACCTAGAGTCCACATACGTGGACATGAAAAAAATGCTGTGCCATACATAAGCCCCAGTGTCCACAAGCGTAGACAAGCAAAAAATGCTGTATGCTCTACATAAGCCCCAGTGTCCTCAAGCGTGGACGACAAAATTAATTGACTCATATGTTTAATTAGCAGGGCCGTAGCTAGGCTGGGGCAACCGGGGCATTGCCCCGGGGCCCCCGGCCAGGGGGGGCCCCCAAATGAAGGTGGAAAAATTGAAAATGAAATTAAAGTTTATGTGAAATTTATTGATTACTGTGGGGATATTTCATCGAATCATCAAAATGTCTTTATAAAAAAAATTTAAATAGCTTTTCAATATAAAATAATGGACAGATATTGTTCTCACAGAGATTTCGTAACAAAAATAGACAGACTATCAATCAGCCTGTCAGTTGTCACGCAATTAAAGAAGTGCAGTTTGCACTTTTAGTTCACCTTACTCCCCCATCCCCAATAGTAATAAACTCGTCCTGACGTCGACGTGACGTAGACGGCTCCGTCTGCCGACTGCCTCTGCCACAGCTGACAGACGACAGTGAGAGTGACTACGACTAGTGACAGACAGCCCGGATAAGGTTATGTTATGTTGATGGTAAACTAACACCAAAAACTGACGTTTTGGCGTTCGCGTCCGTTACTCGTTTGTTACGGTGTTATACAATTTGTATTCTTATTCTTGTATTTGTTAAAATGAAAAGAAGCTATCAAAGTGGGGCAAAGAAAAGGCAAGACAAGAAGAAAAGAGAAGAGGATGCTTCAAAGTGTTCTTCCACCCTATCTGCTTGGTTAAGTCCTACTACTAGTACTACTACAACTAAAAGTACTAATGTCACATCTACATCTAGTACTGAAACTAGACCAATAATTGGTGAGTGGTTTGAATTTAGATACGGTATTTAGGCCTAATTAATTAGCTTGGCCAATAACTATATAATTAATATCTTAAAATTTAACTATGTTAAAATTAACTGTGTTAAAATTTAACTAGAGTTTGAGTGTTTGATTGAGTTTAGACCACTGTGTCTGACTCAGACTGCAATCTATTCTAATCTAATAAGCAATGTTTGTTTGTGAATTTATCACTAGTCATATATAGGCTACATATTACCTACTATTGTGTA
Source organism: Stictocephala bisonia (assembly GCA_035578905.1). Lineage (NCBI taxonomy): Eukaryota > Metazoa > Arthropoda > Insecta > Hemiptera > Membracidae > Stictocephala > Stictocephala bisonia. The sequence continues at coordinate 17,917 of JAQJVL010007807.1, forward strand.
GTGGTAATTTAATTTTTTATGTGACTTTTATGATTCCTTTGGTTTCTACTTCTTTCTGTGTAAGTATTTTATTTGTTTATACATGCACAGCAGCACAGCATGAATATCTATCATAGTAATTTTATATCTTTCTGTGATAATATGATGTAAAAAATGCACCACACTCGCTTGCACATTCATTATTTATGAGGCCATGTATCTACTCTACTGTATAGGTACATCAGCATCAGCTAGGCTGAGCTAGGCTATGTACTAAAATTGGGCTCGGCAGATTTAGTCCTAATAGTATGTTTTCCAATGCAGGTGAAAGAGGTTTTGTTATATCTTTACAATGTTATTAAAATTGGCTTTAAATTATATGTTATATGTAACTAAATGATATTTTGACTTGCTATTTTTTATTGCAGCCTCAGTCCCAGGAAATGAGATTGAAAAGGAAGTTACAGCTCAAGATAACGCTGAAGAAAGTATTGATGAAGAAGTAACATGCCTAGGGCTAGGGCATCAACAAGAAAATTGTGCCAAACCTCCAACAAGTCCTACGTCAAGCAGTGAACTGATCGGCGTAAATGATCAAGTAAGTAGACATACCAAGTACAGAATACTTACAGTATATTATATTTTTCAACATAACAACATATGCTGTTTTATCGCCCTAAACATGGAATATTTACGATAAAATATTCCATGGTTACATGGAAGTAAAAAGTATTACTTCCATGTAAACATGGAATTACAGTAAGTCCCTATTGTTATGATCATGTTTGTAAGAAAAAAATACTAATGCATTGCAATCTACTTACAGGTGGAATGTAGCCGGACGAATAAAATTAATGAAACTTGTTTAAACACCGGAGAACCCCATTTTCCAGACCAGATCATCGATCCAGAGGTGAAAAAACGAATTATTGAATTAGGACCCTATCAACCAGTTGGCCCATTTCCATATGATGGAAAACAAGGTAGGTCCTTTTCAGACAATTATTTTACCCTGAAGTCAAAGTCAGGGCTCAAACTGAAAAGAACTTGGTTGTGCTATTCGTCCAAATTGGATTGTGTTTATTGCCAACCTTGCTGGTTGTTTCCCCAGAAAGGACCTGTAGGAGGATGGGATTCAGGATTAAGGGACTGGAAACATTTGTCTGATCGCATAAAGACACATGAGAATTCACAGCACCATGCTGATTCCTGCTTGGTTTATGAGCAATGGCGACGTCATGGCTCAATAGACGATGCACTAGAAAAAGGTTTGAAGGAGGAGCGGAATTTTTGGAGGAAAGTTTTGAAGAGGGTCTTAGATGTCTCCCTTATGTTGGCAACATGCAACCTTCCTTTTCGTGGAGACAGTTGGCATATCACTGATAGAAATAAAGGTAATTTTCTATCATTGATTGAATTGCTGTCAAAATATGACACTATCCTAGAAGATCTAATTACAAGGCCTAGTGGTACTGTTAATTATCTCAGTCCAACAATTCAGAATGAAATTATTTCTCTGATGGCTAGTGAAGTGCTTAGTGGAATTAAAGAAGAGCTTTTGAGTGCGCCTTTTTTCTCCATAATTTACGACACAACACAAGATGTAAGTAAAGTAGATCAGCTAAGCGAAGTTTTTCGCTATGTAAAGATTGACCATGACCAACTCGGAAAACCTTGTGAGTTGAGAATTTGTGAAACGTTTACATCTTTCACAGCAGTTACTGACCAAACCGCTTCGGGGCTAGAAGACGTCATCATAAAATCAATTTCAGAAAAAGGCCTTGACATAACAAAATGCAGAGGACAAGGATACGATGGTGCATCGGTCATGAGTGGTGTGTATAATGGAGTACAAAAGAGAATCCAAGAACTTGCACCCCATGCCTATTTCATTCACTGTGCCAGCCATAATTTGAATCTGGTTCTTAAAGATGCCGTTGAATGCAATCGAGAAATAGCACAATTTTTTGAGACGGTGCAAAATATTTACAGTTTTTTTGGCCACAGCATTGTTCGGTGGCAAGAACTAAAAGTCGTTTCTGGTTGTACAGAGAATCCGAAGGCTCCTGGTCCTAAAGACAAGGTAACATTAAAGACTTTAAACCCTACACGTTGGGCAGGGAGATATGAAGCTGTGTACGCTTTAAAGGAAAGGTTCGGTGATGTAATGAAAGCCTTAAATAAAATAATTTTGACAAGCAAAAAGCCAAAGGAAAGGAATGCAGCTGAGGGGCTCAAAAAAAGGTTAGAATCTTTTAGTTTTGTTTTGGTCTTGACTGTCCAGTGCAAAGTATTAGGGGAAATAAACATTGCCTCAAAATCCTTGCAAACGGAATCTATTGATTTAATGACAGCGTACGATCTCCTAGGCAATGCTTTATTGAAAGTAACCGAACTTCGTTGGTCCTTTGAAGAAGTCTGTAGTGAAGCAGAAGAAGTATGTTCAAAATGGGGGATTACGATTACCCATGAATTTATTAGCCAACGTGCAAGAAAGGTAAAAAAGCACTTTGATGAACTTTGTGAAGACCAAAGACTGACAGATCCTAAAAGCAATTTCAGAGTGACAATATTCTTCCCAATGGTTGATACTATAGTGTCACAAATTGACAACCGTTTTAAAGGCATGAAGCAAGTGATTGATGCCTATAAAATTGTTCACCCTTCTTTCCTGGCCTCATGTTCAGATGAAGAACTGCGTTGTGAAGCTGATAATTTTGTAAGCAGATTTTCAGATGATGTAACGCCATTGTTCAAAGCTCAGATTTTATCAGTAAGGAATGCTTTTCAATCCAAATTAAAGGATTTCAAAGAAGTAAAAGAAGTTGCAAATCTCCTACTCATTGAAAACAGTTCCCTAGCATCAACCTACCCGGATGTACTAACAGCATGCTTTATGTACCTCACAGTCCCTGTGACAGTAGCCAAAGCAGAGAGATCATTCTCAAAATTAAAACTCATCAAAAACTACCTGCGAAGCTCCATGTCCCAACAACGTCTCACTGATTTGGCTCTTTTGTCTATTGAAAATGACAGAGCCCGAAAAATAGATTTTGACCGAATTATTGATGTTTTTGCTAGTGTCAAGTCAAGAAGAAAGTCTTTTTAGTAAGTTCAGTTGCATTCTCACTATCAAACTAGTTGGGCAATTTTAAACTTGAGAATGAGTGGGTATTACCACCATTGATCATATATAATCAATGGTATTACCAGTATTACCATAAACACCAAAAATAAATATACAATTTATTGTGTATTCAAAGGTATTACATAATTAATGATATTACTTGTATGTTTATCTACTAAACTATATTGCTTGGATGTAGGCCTAAGAAGAGACTAAAAAGTTTTAAGACATCAGCACTTATGTCTTTATATATTTATTATCTATTGTGAATAAAATTTGAAAAAATAATTATGTTTTTAATTTTCCTTTCAGCACTATAAATAGAATACCAATCACAATGGTAAGCTGAAAAAATAGTGGTTCTAAAAACCAAACTAATGGCACCAGGGCCAGGAGTCATACAAATTTGCATATAAAATCATTACCAGTTTATGACTTACCGTAGAAATTTGTAAACATAGTTTATGCAAACAATTAAGTATTATAGATTTAATAAGAAAAAAAGGTAATAATAATAATAATAATAATAGGATAATAATAAAAAAAATGCACATAAATTCTAAGCCTAAAGATCCAATTACTGTATGCTTATATCTATTAATTAAAAAAAGTGCGAAATATATAACAAAGGGGGGCCCCGAATGGACTTTCTGCCCCGGGGCCTCCAAGGGCCTAGCTACGGGCCTGTTAATTAGCGGTAATCTAAATAACAAGAGTAATCTACATGTGTTACAGTTCATAAAACTATCCTTTGATATTTTTTAAAATTAACGAAAATAGTCAAAAAGTGCAACTTACTTTTCCAGGACATGAAAGATTTTGAGGTTAGCCAAACACCGACTTCATCAATCACCCACGTGGTCTGTCTGCAAGCAGGGCTGCCAACCTCAGTACCATAATTTTCCCTATAATGTTCCACTTACGTAGACATCAGGTTTAAACTGCTTCAAGGCTTTGAAAAAACATAATAATTTTATTTCCAAGGTCCACACTTGTGGACACAAGGTGGGAAAGGGATAACAAAAGCTAGATGTAGCACAATTTCCCTTTGATCTTACCGCCTCCGGCCGGGAAACAGAACTACTGCTACATATAGTTAAAATTGCTATATAAAGCTCGAATTGCCACATGTAACATACTACATACAACATTCGTTCTTTTGTTGTTTTGTTAAAAATAGCATTTGCTATATAACTCTTGCTATATAGC